>JAQBSW010005867.1:0-53631 GCA_029291075.1 Eudiplozoon nipponicum
GATAAGTTCCACTATGCACAATACAGGTACTACTGTATGTGGCATAGCAGGCCCCGTAGAAATAATCACTGGCTCTCTGTAAAATCTATGGAGATACTCGAAATAAGGCGCAAAATTCCACCTGGCTCGACTCATAATAATACCCGTCGCAATATAAGACGCCAACTTAAGCGCAGTCTAAAAGGCGATCTCGAAAACTTTTGTAGCAGAAAGGCTGAAGAAATGGAAGTAGCTTTCGCGTCAGGTAACAGTCGCTGTTTGTTCCAACTTATACGCACAACAGGTCCGAGAAAGTTAAAAGTTAGCGAAACTATAAATGATAGTAACAACGAATTAATAACCGATAAAATAAGTCGTCTTGACAGGTGGGCTGAACACTTTAGAGATCAATTTTCTTGGCCACCCGCGTCAGTTCCGCTTCCCGAAAGCATGTCTGCATCAACAGTGTGGAATGTTAGTCCCGAAGAACCATCCGAGTTAGAAGTACGCGATGCAATCCAATCTCTTAAGCGCCGCAAAGCCGCCGACCCCGACGATCTGCTTCCGCGATTGTTTAAGGATGGTGGCGATATAATTTCAGGAGCGTTGACCAAACTTTATCATACTATATGGAATGAGGAAACCGAACCACTTGACTGGAATGAGTCGACCATCATTCCCATCTTAAAAAAAGGCAATCGTAATTCGTGCGATAACCATCGTGGTATAAGTTTGACTCCGGTCGTATCAAGGTTATTTGCTTCGATTATCCTACGTCGTCTTAGCGCTTCACGTGAATCACAAACAAGAGAAGAACAGGCCGGATTCCGCGCAGGACGAGGTTGCGTAGATAATATTTTTACGTTAAGGCAAGTTCTCGAACAGAGACATTTATATCACCGTCCCACAATAGTCGTCTTTCTAGACTTCAGGGGTGCATTTGATTCGGTGAATCGCTATGTTTTATTCCATATCTTGTCGAAAAGCGGTGTGCCCACTAAATTTGTTAATATTATACGAGCTCTCTACACAAATACTTCTGGTCGCGTTAAGGTTTACAACGAATTAACGCATAACTTTACAACCAGCAGTGGTGTTCGTAAAGTAGCTTTCTCGAACCTTCGTCATTTATGGAGAAACGCGAATATTTCACTTTGCCTTAAAGGTCGTGTTTACAATGCATCTGTACGCGCAGTCTTACTATACGCTAGTGAAACTTGGTCTCTTAAAGTTGATGATTTGAGACGCTTACAGGCATTCGATCATCGTTGTTTGAGAAGTATAGCACATGTTGGTTACCAACAACGAATAACTAACGTTGACATGCGTAGACGTATTTTTGGATCTGACAATAAGTGCTCGTCTTTAGAAAAGCAAATAAGGCTCCATCAACTTAGTTGGCTCAGTCACGTTTTGCGTATGCCCTCGTTCCGATTGCCCAATAGAGCTCTGTTCTCTCATCCAGCACCAAATTGGCGTAAGAAACAAGGTGGGCAGATTTTGACATTGCAGAAACAATTAAAGTCACTTACATCCAAATTGGGTAGTATAGGATCCACTCGTCTGCCGGGATGTGGTCCTCGTGCACATCACAGTTCTTGGTTAGAAACCCTTAGCGATATGGCAGCGAATCGAGCTCAGTGGCGATCTTGTTGCAGATGTATAGTAGAATCATCTTCGTAACTTTCTTTTCTTAGTAGGGCAAAGTTAGCTGCGAGGTTCGGTTTGTTTATGACGTGATACGGTGAAATCCGCAAGGAAGCTGTGTTGCTGATGTCGCCTTGCCCGAATGCTAACTTGGCCATAATGGTGTTGTGGAGAGGTTTAGTTTGCCTCATTTATGTGAGTTATCCTGATAAATTTACTCATAGTAGCAAGGTTTTCCTTCTCTCTCTACCACTCTCCCTCTCTCGTAAATCTCAATAATATTTTATCTAAATTCACTTATATACTTTTTTTCCACTCCTTATGGTGATATGGCAGTGAAACATTAGTCACTTGACTTTTGTGTGGCTGGAAATGATGATGAATGATCACGTGTTTTATGCGAGTAGGACATGTCGATAATTACTTCTCTGTGTGTTAGTGAACCAATTTCACATCGATAAGACGCATTGTGATGTATGCAAATATTCAGTGATCGCTGATGCGAGATATAATCATTTTTTTAGCCAGGCAATAAAATAGTTCGGAGCAGGAAGATATAACAAATAATGCACGAACAAACGGTGTATGTTCACAAATCTATGCATATAGTGCATACCTGCTATTATGTCTCAGTAGGAGTCAAAACCATCGCTACAAATATACCTTAGAATTTGTAAGTATGTATTAGTTGTTGCGAACCTAGTGACAAATTAGTTCAGTTGTGACCAGAAGGATAAACATGAACGGAAAGTATAATCTCCTGTGCACATTCGTTTCGTGCTTACTGGCGACTCATTAGTTGAAGCCGGTATTACGCCCTTTAACCACTATATATTTGGTCGAAGAATGTGGAATAATAGGACGGTACAATCTCCTAGAAGAATGTGTAACCTGCAATAGCGAAGCTAACATCATATAAAGTCTACGACAATGCGACTTCAACGCTAACTCACACTATAATATATATATATATATATATATATATATATATATATATATATGATATATATATATATATATATATATATATATATATATATATATACAGTTGTAAAGGATACTAACATATGGCTATTATGTTAGTAACCGATACCAACATTATTGTACCGAAATGGTACATGGTACTAACACAATGGTTTCCGAGGTCAGGTACATGGTACCAACCTGATGGATATCAATTTATGCTATTGTTCACCGAAAGATATGTAGTGGTGAAGGGGAATATACCAGCTCCTACTGATGAGTCTCAGTAAGCACGAAACGAATGTGCATGATATTATACTTTCCGTTCATGCTGCCTTTGGTTTATCCTTCTGGTCACAACTGAACAATTTGTACTACGTTCGCAACACCTAATACATACTTGCATATATATATAAGTTCTTCGCAACAAACAGTATTTAACTGTAATAACTTAGAATTTGACAGGTAATATGTAAAAAAAACCAGATGTCCTTTTCATCTTAATTATTCGGTCAATTCTTTAGTTGATGTAAACACCAGACCCATTATGTACAAACACATTTGTCAGTATAAAAAAGTATTATATAATGAATAAAAGGTAATTGTCATGCCTTAAAGCTGACTTAGCCATAATGGTGCTGTGAAGAGGTTTAGTTTGTCTAAGTTCTGTGAGTTATCTAGATAAATAAACTCATAATAACTATTTACTCTCTTTCTCTCTCACACACTTTCTCGTAAATCTCACTAGTAATTTATGTGCTGAAGTTATTATTTTTGTCGTTATTTATAAAAATGTCTTTCCTTTTGTTTTCCTTGTTATGGTTATATGTCAGTGAAACATTAGTTCCTATTTGGTTTTTGTATGGTTGTGCATGAGGAAGATGAATAAATGGGTCAGGTGTTTATATCAAGATTGATTAAACCAATTGGTATCACCGCGCGCGCAACCAATATTCGTTTAATTCGTTATTTGGCTAAGGTGTGGCGCCGGCTCCTACTTTTGATAGACGTAGCCATAGAAATTCCGGCCTGACCACCGGCAGGCACAAGTTAGTCAGTCCAGGAACGGTAGCATGAACCTTGCTGTGTCTTAAAGGAACGTTTCATGTGAAGACTCGAGTTTCGTCTAATTGCGCAGTAACTATTATTGGTAAATGTGTAGTGACGGAATGAGAGCAAGCGTGCCAAACGGAAAGGGCAAGTTTCGGCTGCCGAAGGAAACTTTGGCCTCTGGCATCTGGGCAGATGGTGCTCATCAGCCTTGGTTGGTATACAATCTAGGAGAAGGAAACCCCCGAATACAAACCATCCTCTCTAGGAATGGGCGACATAGTGTTCTTTTACAACCCGCATATAACCATGAACCTTACAAATTACAATGTTCGCTTCTTATGGTTATATGGCATTGAAACATTAGTTAATTTGGACTTTTATATAGCTGTGCATGATGATGATGATGATGATGATGATGATGACGATGATGGTAATGATGATGATATAACTTAGTAC
Source organism: Eudiplozoon nipponicum (assembly GCA_029291075.1). Classification (NCBI taxonomy): domain Eukaryota; kingdom Metazoa; phylum Platyhelminthes; class Monogenea; order Mazocraeidea; family Diplozoidae; genus Eudiplozoon; species Eudiplozoon nipponicum. The sequence continues at coordinate 4,099 of JAQBSW010005867.1, forward strand.
GAAATGGTTAACAATTTTATAGCTACCTGCTGGTTATTAACAAGAATTTGTCAAAGGAAATAGGATAATGTTTAGGTAAGGGGAATAAAATCTTAATTTAATGCATTTTCGCGATTGTTCATAGTGCTAATGCAGGTGTGCTCGAAGATTATTTTCTTCCCAGTTTGAATGAAATCGAGGATAACTGGAGATTTTTCATTTCTTGGACCGTTACGAAATTGATATAAACTGTCTGTGCGTATTTTCAGATATACAGTAGCAGTTATTATGAGTTATACATCCGGCCTTAAATAGGGCATTTTCACATATAAGTCGTTTTAGGCGATAAAGTTGTGCTGTGGAACGATGCTGGTGCCCACATGGTCAAACTTGAGCCTTCTCGGATTGCGCTCTTATTATGTTGTAATTTGTCGTTAAGAGTTAAGATTGTTTATGCTCAAATTTTAATATCTGTATATAAAGGTTATAATTGGAAACGATTTTAGATATTCAATTCATTTTTATCTTGTATTGATTATGAAAATCTTCTCATTATTTTTCAAGGCAATTAGCAGCAAACCTCTGAATGAACCTGAAGCTATTAGAAGGCTGGGTCACGGATAATTATAAAATTAGGAAAAACTTTATCTTAAACCATTCATCAACACAGGAGACTGGGTCATACCACTCGTGTCATGGTCTGTGTGTATTCATGACTTTTCCGACTATAATGGTGGCTCTTAAACGCCGTGAGAGTTTCTATGCAGGACAGACGAATGAATTGTGAACAAACTTGCAGTCTCATGCCCCTGCTAGGAATATGCGACCTAGTGCTCATTTACAGCCCACGTTTAACAATGAATTTCCTGGTTATAAGACAATGAGTTACCATTATATGATGGTGGTGTGATTATGTATAGAAGTAAAGGTAGTGCGTATAAATTATAACTAATTTGCGTGTGTGAACATATGAACGACAATCTTAGTCTGCCGTTCGAAGGGCCAACAATAATCCTATGTCTATAAGGCAAAATGTATTAGAGCTTCATTGAACACTTTTTTTCACTAGATTGTCATAGAATTGCGCTCATTTATTTGTCTCTTCGTTAGAGAGAGAGAGAGAGTACGGTGGGACGTGATCAATTGACTTATATCGCAAGCTTTAGCGTCCGGCCACGCGATTGCTTGTATAAAGTTTCTGCTCATATAGTCATGTATCTGAGTTGCGTCAACAACTTGTTGAGTATTACGCGTAACATGTCTTCTAAAACAGTGCACTATCCAACGCAACCGGTGTTCTATAACAAGGTTCGATGGTGGTGGTACTTCAAAGTGTAGCTGAAAGGAGATGGTCGGCAAGAACATTTTACTCGTGATCTATTTCTCATGAGGTCCAGCTAGCAATTAATTAATTGGTACCGAGGTAGTACGTCTATTCACATGTGGTGACAGCCAGTTTAGGCATTATCCCATACGTAATCTGCTTAAAACGGGACTCAGAATGTTTGTGGGCGGTGTCTGAGTCATTTGCAAAATGTTTTAGATGCAACTTCAATAAGGCTACCGCGACCGATAATTGTAACAGCATCCAAACTGTGTACGGATTTTCTGGAGTAATAGGTGTTCAGAAGTAGCGGTGATTCCCAATTTTGATGAAATTTAACTTATCTTGTAATCCGTCGTCTTTGCACCATGTATGTATTCGGCAACCAAAGTGTTGGTATCAGGTACCGACTCAACAACCATAGTGTTGATACCCTTTACAGACTCGGTAGATAATTTATATAGTGAAAGATGGGCTCCAAGTATATAAACACTATAATACATGACGTTGATAAAGTATTTCCATGAAAACATTTATCTGTAAACTGTACTTCAGTTAAAGTGTCTTAAATAGCAATACTTTTTTATGGTGGGTAGAGCACATTTGAAGCAAATGCTTTCCATTTGATGTTCACTAATCAAAAATCTGTTAACGCATCGAGTCCGAATTTCTTTCAGCCACGCGAGTAAATGATTCTTTAGCTGCGCGCCGCGTTTCATTTTGTTTACGCAGACCTCATTTAGTTCTGCTAAAGTTTTAGTACTCATTTGATTAGAGCAACAGATTCATATGTAGACGCGACCACATTTAAGCCCTGTCCGGTTTAAATTCTTGACGGTACGTAAAGAGCTCCCAATTAGGACTTAACCGGTCTGCTACATGAATTGCTTTTAATGAAATGCCTAGTTTTACTGACAAGTTCATGTATATAAAGGCACTGTTGCTTACATCAGGATCGCAACCTCGATTTAAACAATTGTTATCACCGCTCGCGTAACCAATTTTCGTTTGTTGTTATTGGCTGTTGCATTGGTCGTGATCTTGTTATTCTTTTCCTATTTATGGTTTGTGTTGAATTAAACAGTTATTCATCTGTTCTTAAAGTATTTGCACGTATGTTTTTAATGTTAAATATTTTCTTATTTGCTTATATTTTTGCTATTTTAAACAAAGGCGCGACTTTAGTGACAAAGCATTATTTGTAAGATATAACACTTGTTGCGTTTCTGTTGGTTATGACATTGAGGGTAATGATGTAAGTGAAATATGTTCTGCTTCAATTTGATGCTTTGCTAATTTGCATATATTCATTTTATGCGTTTTACCCCCGTCAATCGTTGTGCTTTTCAGATTGTGTACTTACCAGCATTTTTGCTAGTGTCAGTACGAACTGTATACGATTTTATGGACAAATAGACACTTAGATACTGTTTATGGGAGTGAACTAATATATATGCAATTGTGTATTAGGTGTCGCGCATCTAGTAAAAATTAGTTCAACTTGGACCAGAAGGATAAACCAAAGACAGCATGAAAGGAAAGTATAATCTCATGGGCACATTCGTTTTGTGGTTACTGGCAACTCACCTTTTCGAGCTGATAATACGTCTTACACACACTATATATTTTGGCTATTAATGTGTGGCAATTGTACGGTGCAATCTCCTATACGAATGTGTATACCAGCGGTAGTGGAACTAACTTCATATAAAGTATTCAGTGCGGATTCAGAGCTAAATTACTAGATATAATTAAACCGAACCTGTAAAGGATTCCAACACTACAGTTGTTGTGTCAGTATCTAATAACAACAATGTGTTTGCCCAATCGGTACAATGTTTTGACATCATTCAAAGCCAGTGGGTACGGATTTGCTGGAGTAACAGGTGTTCAGAAGTTATTGTAATTCACAATTTTGGTGAAATTTAAAATAACTTATAATCCATCGTCTTGACACAATGTATCTATTCGGCAAACAAAGTGTTGGTACCAGGTAACGACTCAACAGCCGCAGTGTTGGTACCCTTTTCATGTTCGTTATATATTATTGTGGACTTTATATAGGAGTTTATTTTACTATTGCGTGTTTACAAATTCGTATAGGAGATTGTATTGACCAATTGTCCCACATTTCTCTCCCAAATATATGGGTTGTATTAGACGTAATACCCGCTCATTCACGATGCATCCCTAGTTAGCGCGAAACTAATGTGCATACGAGAGTATACCTTCCGTTCATGCTGACTTTGATATTAACTTTCAGGGCATATTTGAGCTAATTTTTACTAATGGCGCAACACTTAATACACAATTGCATACATACATTCTGTTTTAATTACACAATAATTGATTGCGCGGATGGTGGTAAAATATTTATTTAAATCAAGTTTGCGAGCTTGAAGTAAACACCAACCGTATTGTATTTAACCAGTCGTCGAACTGGCGGTAGTTTTGTTATGTTGTTCGACGACTGGTTAAATACAATGGGATTGGTGTTTATTTCAAGCTCGCAAACTTGATTTAAATAATTCTGTTTTAATTTCTTCCTAAGTGTTGAATTCTACATTGAGATGCTAGAATTTCTGCTAATTCAGTAGGTCCTCTTGTTCCCTTCTAGATGTTCACATGTTAATTTACGTATTGCTAAAAAAGTTCAACTTGACGAAGCCGTTTCTTTTTGTGAATTTGAGAAAAACACCAATTAAATTGAACCTGTTGAATATTTATATGATTTTTTGAAAAATATGGCTTCCTTTTAAATAATTCAATATAAATTTTAAAATGTTTTATAAAATTTGCTTGATTTTTCCATTTTTATTCCAGAAGTGGAAAATAAAATAGTCTGCAAGCTGTGAGTTGTTGACATACCGCATTATAAATATCAGAAAATTTTAAATTTCAAACGCTCAGAGATTTACGACGTCAAAACATTTGTTTATAAATTATATTCAATTTGTTTTTAACAAATTTTATTCAGCCTATTGTTTTGTTTAGAAAAATGCTAATTTGTCGGTTGTTAGACGATAACATATATGAATCTTAGATGTGAAATTAAGATAGGATGTGCATATATTCTTGGACTCGGAGAACTAACATATATCCTTTTAAAATGCGTGCTTTTATGCAATACGTAGCATTTTCCCTCTAAAAAATAAAAATAAATGTCAAATCCAATGGCCGTTTCTTTCTCATTTTCCCCTTATGCATCTACAAACGAATATTTATGTATATGATGAAAGGCAAACCAAACAAAATTTAAACGTGGAATGAGCGCTATTTAAGGGAACAACTAATCAGTTTTGTACATTTCAAGATCGATCCCAAAACATGCTTTTTTGCTTACATAAATCTGACTACATTTTATTCATCCGCAGAGTTTCATGTGTGGCCAACTCTGTTATTGTATTAATTATTTTATAGTCCACGCCATTTGACATGAAACAGGTGTGTTTGTGCTGTAACGTTCGTTCATTTTGGTAATTACGGGGCTATCTGATATCACATCACAGCAGTAAGACCGTCTTTAATAGCTGATGCTTCACTGCCACATATGCATGATTAACAGTTTAAAAATAAAGCCAAACCTATAACATAAAAAACAAGACAATTATTAATAATATTAATAATGATAAAATAATAATTTAAAACTAAATAAACGTTAAAGGTCGTTGATTTATGCAAGGATGAATCTAGTTCAAATTGAAATACTCATTTTGGGTAACATACAAAAACGAGAAAACTTGTAACCTCTACACAACACTAGTTAGGCCTATTGTGTATAAGGTGTTGTGCACCTAGTAACAAATTAGTTCAAGTATATTACCTGATCTGCGTTTTGACTAACGCACTAATGACTGCAGTTGTTTTCTTTGTTCAAAATATTTCGGCTGCCGTTTGCACCCGATTCGTGCGTAAAGAGCGCGTATAGTGCTGCACTCGCCTAACTATTAATGAGCATGTGCACTTCGGGTTCTCAATCAGATGAGAGAGAAATTTTATTCCATTCTATCTGATACTTTTGCTTACTTTGTGTTTTATTGCACTGTTTAGAGAGGTGATTGTACAAGACCGCCGACCAACAGTGTTTTAGAGAAGCAGCGCGTCGCACTCGAAGAACTATGTTGCCGACTTGGCATCGCAATACCTGGCCTCGATACTATGCCTATTGATGAGCTGAAGCTTGCGGTGGAAAAGGCTACCGATCAGGTAACGTGAATCTGAAAAACATCTCCGTTTAATATTCCAAAATTTAATTGTTGTTTAGCGTGTTAAATTTGTTTTTAATTCAACTTGCGCCTTTCCGACAGCACGAACGTTGCCTGTTGACGAGTTATTGAAGCTTAAAATCGCCAAAGAAACAAATTCGTGACTACTCTTGTCGTATTGTAACATGCATCGCTCTGAACCAAACGGTCCTTACTGAGACTGGGTGGCACCGTTGTTTTTAATCCAACAAATTAACATTGTTTATCATTTTAATCGTCATTTTTCCTTGGTAAATCACTTGTTGGCAACACTCGAGTTTGAGTCTTTATATTTCAATCAATTCTACTTGTTTTCTTCCCATCCGAGCTTATTATGGCCGCAGAACATCAAAATCATTGATTTTGATGATTTAGGATTTAGTCATTTATGGAGTATTTGATTCTGCCTTAAAGATCTTGTTTGTAATGCATCCGTACGTGTAGTTTTACTATATGCTAGTGATACTTTGTCCCTTATAGTTGTTGATTTAAGATGCTTACAGGCAGTCAACCGTCATTGTTTGAGAAGCATAGCACATGTAGTTTACCCGTAGTCATAGAAATTTCGGCCTGACGACTCGCAGGCACAAGTTAGTGATCCCGGGAATGGTAGCATGAACATTGCCGGGTCTAAAAGGGACACGGACGGGGTGTTAGCTAGCGTACCAGTCGCGAAAGGTAAGTTTTGGCTAATGATGGCAACTTTGCCACTGGCATCTGGGCAGATAATGCTCATCATCCATTGTCGGCAGAGTATCTAAGAGAAGGAAAACTTCGAATACTAACCATCTTCATTAGGAATGACCGAGGTAGTGTTCTTTACTGTCCATTTATAACCATGAAAAATACGAATTATAATAATTACATACTGCATCGGCCGTCGCGCAGTATAAAAAGGATCGCCTTATCTGCTGAGCCGCGCAGGGTGGATAAGCGAATTCGGGCTACTGCAGACAACTTTATCTCTGATTCTGCCTGGTTTCCTTCCCTTTCTTCTTCTCAATCTAACAATTATGCTCTTTTAGGTACTATGATTATGGTTGGTGCTGATCATATCACTGAGCCAAATATCGAAAAAAGTTTAAGCAGATTAGTATTCATTAAACCTCGGTTAGGTTTTAACATAGGCGCATTTAATTTTCAAATATTAAAACAACATGGACAACAAGAAGCTCTTGCTCGCATGTTGGATACACTATAAATCGATGTATGTTGCGTATCTGAAACAAGAATAAAAGATCCTACGTCCATTACAGAACTGGTTGCACCATCCCTATCTACGCGCTACTGGCTTCGAACATCTGGTTCCAAGATTATTTTAAGTCGGCAAATGAGCCGCTGTTATTGTCCTTATCACACGAGCAGGAGCTTGCTTAATTGAATGGATCCCTTTAAATAGACGCCTTTTTGCGGCACTTTTAAATACCTCTACTAAAATCAAAGCATAAGGGCGTTATCTTCGTTGCCTTTTCGTTGTATCTGCATTTGCTCCTACCAATTGCAGCACAGACGAAATCAAGGACGCTTTTTACTACGAACTAATCTCCTTACTAAGTAGGGCTAGATGTAGTCTTGGTTATATGTGACATGAATTCTTATGTTGGTCTCTTAGAGTTGATGATTGTCTTCATTTTCTTCCGAAGGCTTTAACATCGTTCATACTAACCACTGGAAATGATGTGCGATATATATATATATATATATATATATATATATATATAGCATGGCTATGTCTAGATAACTTTTAGTCTTATTTGTACAGAACACTAATTTCAATTTATTGATGTTCGTAATAATAGTTTTTTAATACTGCTTATTTTCGTACCTTAGGCCATTATTATAAAAAAATTGTTTTCGCTTGTTTAAGTCATTTTTAAGATTATTGACAAATGCGAACAAAACTCAAAATACTGTTTGATTATAAAAGGATTACATTTTCAACAAATGATGGCTTGTGTTAGCATGTGAATTGGCGTTCTTAATGTGTGGCCGTGCTGGCCAGCGAAACTTGCGATGCCACGCATATATAATGAAATCTGTATTGACATCAAGATGCATTGTTGATTTGATTAATTGTTTCACGATCGTGTCGTCTAAAACATCATTTTTTAAACACATTTTAATAACACCAGTATCTTCCGATTCTCCTGTTCATTTCGTGTCTTATTTATTTGCCGGATTGTTTGTTCTGCAGCTCCTTACTCCGGCCAAAATGAACGAGCGACTTGTTGATCAACTGAAAACACAGATTGTCGATCTTGAGCGATTTATTGAATTTCTTCACGGTAAGTCTGCATCTCTAGCAATCGTTGATTGCGCGGATAGTGATTTTAAGTCTTTAAATCATGTTTGCGAATTGGTGATTAGCTCACCGTAGCTAAAATTCCTTTCTGCACGTACGATCGTGTCTCGACCTTCCATGGTTTTCATCATCATCATCACTTTGCTCAACTCAATCAGGAATACACCAGCCGTTTGTAATTGATACTCTACTGCCATATTACCATGAGAAAGGATAATCGTGATACAGTGAAATCCGCAAGGAAGCTGTATTGCTGATGTCGCCTTGCCCGAATGCTAACTTGGCCATAATGGTGTTGTGGAGAGGTTTAGTTTGCCTCATTTCTGTGAGTTATCCTGATAAATTTACTCATAGTAACAAGGTATTCCTTCTCTCTCTACCCCTCTCCCTCTCTCGTAAATCTCAATAATAATTTGTCTAAATTCACTTATATACTTTTTTTCACTCCTTATGGTTATATGGCAGTGAAACATTAGTCACTTTTGACTTTTGTCTGGCTGGACATGATGAGAAAGGATACTGAAAAATCAGCTTATAAAAGTTATATCTGCAATTTATAAAATAATAATAACAGCTAATTTTTTTAAACAAAAAAGCAGAGTGATTTAAAAGGAGGAGGATCTAGTCTTAGTCTCTTACACTCACCATTAAAACTAAGTCAGCTTCAAGGCTAAGCGACATCGGTGTTAATTCTTACTTGCATTAACACGACTGAAGTTCAAAATTAACTTTGGCTTATCAAAAAAGTTGATTCTAAAAAAGATCCGCAACAATATCGCCACTGAGCTCGATTCAACGCGATATCGAGCAGAGTTTCTAACCGAGATCTATAATACGCACAATGACTCAGTTCTCATGGGCGAGCGAGGCCTATACTAACTACTCAGTGAGGTTGGAATAGGCTTTGGCTGTTCGACTACATTAAAGAAAAGAGTTCACCTTGTTTCATATGTAAATCTGGTGCTGGCTACAAGACTAATACTAATCTGAGCAAAAAAATTGCATCCAATATATAATAATATAATAACGGTCAGTCATCTCTTCACAAATTTTGTCGCCTTCATCTGTAGATCAGCTCGGAAACACAAAATCACGACCTGCAGGCTTTCGGTTTTTAAGATAAAGAATTGCGTTCCTTATTTCTAACTGGTGGTTATTCGAGATTACAGTTCCATACTGTTAACGCAGGCATATATTCGGAGATCGGGACTGATGCGGCTGCTAAAGGAAATTGATCTTTGAAGTGTTCACCTCGTCTGCTAAGACGACAAATTTTATCCCCCACTTTACTTTTGTTACTATCATTTATTTTTTCGCTAATTTTTTGTTTGCTTGGCCGTTTTCTGCTAAGATGTTTGGGAAAACATCGACTATTACCTGATGGCTACGTTATTTCCGTCTCTTTGGCCTTTCTATTCAAAAAAGATTCAAGATAGGCTTTGAGACTGTGCCTCAATTGGTTTTTAATGGCTTTGCAATTATTCTTCTTATTATTATACGTCGAGTTTGCAGAAATTTGGCGCCTAGTTTTGACAATCTCCATAGTCGTTTCAAAGACCAACTGGCTAATTCTACTGAAGCTAACTAGACCACATTCCGTGATAACCGCATTATGCGTAGCGCATCTTATCCTAATCAGCAGGAAATTGAATTTTTTACCATTTTGATTTTACAAAATCTTTATATATTTGTTGAAAAGACGGTTGTTCTAGTTTGTCTACAGCTATATAAACAAATATTAGTTCAAATCTACAACAGATTAGTATATGCTCCGAGTCGACATAAGTATTCTAAAACTAACGAAAATTCTGAATGCAACCACGCAATCCGTGACTAATTACTACATGATCTATTTGAATCCATTGTTGTCTGGGGTCTGGAGGACGCCATGTGGCGCAACGTCAAACACAAAGCCTGACATTTTTACTACATAAGAATAATTTGTTTTGCGAACAGCTATCCAACAATCGTTGAGCATCAAGCTTAAAGTGTATCTTCCACCTAAAAGAAATTATGCGTTACTTAAGCGACCAACTTGAGCATTCATTTCACCCATAACCAAGACTATATCTAAACTTCGTGCTCTATTTAGTAAATAGCTTTGTTTGGAGTAAACTGTGTCCTTCATTTCGTCTGTGCTTCAATCGGTGCGAGCATATGCAAATACAATGGATAGGCAACGCTGATTACTGTTTCTAGCATTGATTAAGTGGCTGTCTTTAAGCATGCAGCACAAAGTCTGTTATTTAATTAACCAAGCTTCAGCTCGAGTGCTATGGAAAATAACGACTACCCATCTTCCGGATTGACAAAATACCGTGGAGCCAGAAGTTTGATGCCAATAACGCGTAGGTAAGGGTGGTGCACCTAGTGCCTGGTTTCAGATACGCCGCATATTTCGATTTATTACATATACAACGCTTTTAATATTGGTTTATGTTGTCCAGTTCGTTCCAACGTTTCCACGTTAGATGCCCTGCCGCTATACTTAAACCTACGTTTTGAAGGGTTGTTGCGCAATGCGAGCTTCATACGATGACTTATCGCGGGCTGTTGCTTTGCACTATCAGTTTCACAAATATCCGATTGGTCACCATTTCCAAGTACGTATCTGTTTTGTCTTCGATCAGGCTGGGTGCGTATTAGTACCTTTCTTCGTCGCCAGTAAACAAAGATTGTATAGCATCGCATTTCCAATGGTTAGTATGAACGACGTTGAAGTCTTCGAAAGAAAAGAACGAATACGCACCCAGCCTGATCGAAGACAAAACAGATGCTTGCATGGAAATGGTGATCAATCGGATCTTTGCGAAACTGATAGTGCAAAGCAACAACCCGTGAATGCAACTCGCGGTAAGTCATCGTTAAACCTACGTTTATTGAACGTTAGCTTACTTGAACTTCGTTTGATATTTGACAATACGACATAGGGTTCGATGATTTAATAAACATCCATCACATTTATAGCATCTACAAGAGCGTTACTGATTGACTGAGTAAAGCGAACAATGGAGGAAAATAGGCAGAATAGGAAACAAACGCGTCTGCAGCCGTCTTAATTCGCCTATCCATCCTAAACAAATCAGCGGTTATGTTATGTGCGAGGTGTGAGAGTTTTCCTTCGTTGAGTTGGTCTTCCATCAATGGCTGACGAGCACTATTCTCCCAGTCGCCAGTGTCACAAGTTTCCTTCAGCAGCCGAAACCTTTCGTTTGCGTATGGCACGCATGCTCTCTTTCCATGACTACCATCTTAACAATAAGAGTTACTGTGCTGTTAAACCGAACTCGAGGTTTTACATCATCAAAGTGTGATGGAGATCTAATTAATGATGTTCAAACCGTAGCATTTTCTTCCTTTGTTCAAATTAAATTCTTTTCTGAAGCTTCATATCAAGGAACGTGTACATGAGAGTTAGGTCACGTTTTTATGCTCACTAAAAGACTTTCTGCCGCAACTAATTTTCTCAACCATAACTCTCGCTTTGTTTACTACTCGTAAAGAAGCTCGTGAAGTTGAGCCATGCGTAAACTTTCGCTGAGAAATCTTTCAACGGTTGTTTTTTTTATTTTCGCTTATGATCATGAAAAGAACAGATAATTAAATGAACACTAGTTGCGCAGTTGATGAAAACAAAGGTTTTATTCAGGTTTGTATTTTTGATATAAACACATGTCCCTTTGTGTACACCCATTTGGCAGAATAAACTGAGTTTTTTATGTGCATAATAGGACAGCTGTTTATATCAAGATCACAAACTTGATTTAATGAGGAACAGATAATATTTGAATGGAGCCTTTTTGTAGACTTTGGAGATATAATTTATCAACTATTGTTACAGTATTCTACTGAAATTACTTCCTACAAATGACCGCTTCTTTTTTTGTTCTGATACAGCAGCCTACAAGGGTACGTGATTTGCAAATCAGCTCTTATTGAAGTATTGCCCAAAAAGTGTCCTGTTACTACGAGTAAATAGACAAGTGGCTTTCGTATTAGTAACATCGATTTTCATCTACAACAGAATGCTCTTTCTTAACCAAATTCGAAAACTATTCACATTTTTTTGTGTTTCATAATGTTTTAGCTGATTTCAAATTGTGTGGATAGTGCAATTTTCATACTGTTGTTGGGTCTTCATTCGTTGGTGGGGAAAGGCAGATGGCTATACCCTGTACACAGTATTGATGTTCAGTTGTTATTCTCAAGCATTGGCTTTTACTCATAACGTAAATCCTGTGTTGTTTTGTTTTGATCATCCGACTAATACTTTGACTAATTACCCGCTTTGATCTTTTCTACCGAAGGTATTGAAATTTCCTGCCTGACAACTTCAATCTATACCCATTTGTCCTGGGAATGTTGTCATTATTTTTGACGTTTCTAAACCAATAAAGTCATACCCGTTGTGTGGACCCAATCATTACCAAACATCACCGTCATCACCGGTCGTGTTTTGTATGTATGAGCTTTCTGGTAAACTAGGCGAATATCTAGTAGCGTAGTTACTTATTTTTAGTAACTGTGCAGTTGTCTAGCCTTCGTACGCAGCTTAAACATCCAGTTGAATTTTCCGCTCATCTAGTTAGCTTACTCGACCGTATATCCAAAGAGACGCGTGGAATTACCTACGCAGGAGACTTTATTTTCTCTTTTTGTACTTTATGCTATTATTTAACGGTTTGATGGTACGCATTCGTTCGGCCGAAAGCCAAACACAAGCCTCTTATCACCTGGTTAATTTGTGCAATGCCATCATGAATTGATGTCAACATTGAAATGGTTTCTGGCATGTTAAAGTTAAGACTGGGTATTTTGCCTTAATTCCTTTCATAAATGTCATTTTTGTTTTTATTTTTGCGCTTCTTAACTCTCTGCTTAATTTTATGTGTACAATGTGTTTTTTTGCCCCATAATGACCGTCATTTTTGTTCTCGCATTGGGACTGATGACACTTAATACATGCGTCAATTTTAACAAATGCCACTCTTTCACTCGTTTTACTACGTAAAATATCCTGGTGCACTTATTTAGCCAATTCTGTGCAAGAAACTATTCCTGGCAGAACTCCGAAGAAGCAATGTTCTTGCACTAATAGCTGCCCGGTACATTTGAAGGTATACTTCTAATGGATTTGCGCATCTTTTCTGTTAACTATCCTTTTGCTCATTTTATAAACTTGAAATGTTTTCGTAAAAATGCTGTGCATTTGTAGTTTTACGTTCACCTTTGGGTAGTTTTTCTACCTTGACGCTACTACTTGACAACTATATTGTTCATGATAATTCGGAATTAGGGCATTAATTTGTTGAGACGGCCTTAACTATAAATAGGAATGACGACCGCTTTATTACGTTTTTAAACCGGATATTAAATATGGTATTGGTGTTTACTTCAAGCTAGAAAATTTTGCGTTTATAATCCTTGCAACTTCCGGTGGTATCACGAATTGTTTAATTTAATAACTTATATGATTATGGTGAAGGCTGAACATAGTTGTAAGTTTAACTGTTTTTAAATTTTGTCGCCACTATTCTAGTAAACTACTTTGTGTGTGACACTACATGAGGCGAGAGCCACATTTTAGTTATTCAAAGCATAGTGTTTGTGCTTTGCGGTATAACCACCGACAGTTAGTTAGTTTTCCGTCATGCTGCGATAATTGCCAAGAAAATTAGAATCGTTTTGTGCGATACCGGTGTTAGTTTTGCTAAGTTTTGCGATTAGTTATTTTTTGCGATAGTTTAGATCAAGCAAGTCTTAATCTGTAAACCTCTTGGAAAATTCTCGTTTTGCCATCTATGTGCAACTTCTTGCTCATTTCATTTTGTTAGGGTGGTATATGTTTCTCTGACGATGAAACGTGAACGTGTTTACGGCTAGATTTCTGCAAACCTTCGCCCATCCAAGTGATGAAATGTTTGCTATCGCGAATACTAGTGCCATACCACAATATCTCTCGAAAACATCTTAAATTTCAACCGTCCATCGGAATCGCCCTAATAACCTAGTAAGCAAAATGTGTACATTGCCTCAATCAAGGCGTTTCAGAACTATACGAAACGGTGATGAGACATCAACGAGCGACAAATTAAAACGAATGAGCTAGTAAATTTTGCTTTGTATTAATGCCACCCGTCGCGCAGCAAACTGGCTTCAAGCATGGCGAGTAGATGGATCGGTTTGCAAAGTTGTTCGTGCTGAGACAGCTGGTGGTACTCATTTTTTCGCTCGTCGAACTAACGAGGACCGACACGATGTTGATTAGGAGACTTTTGATTTAGTGCTTAGTTTGTATGGATAGGCGATTCCAGATTTGTTTGCATAATTTGCCGAAAGCAGCTGTGGCTATGTTAATACAATGCATAACGTATACCTGCCAACCCTATTTCCTTTTTTCATAAGCTTACGCGTACAACTTGACGGTGGACCTAGTTTTGCAATATCTATATCGTACGACTGTCGTAGCGATAAGTACAACTGTTTTTATACTCTGTTGATGAATAATTTCATATTTCAACACGTGCTGACAAGCACAGTTATTTACTCCAACTGTTCGGATAAGCCGCATATAAACAAGAACTGCATACGTCAGTGGAATTGCACATTCAAGTTTATACTGACTGGTATATCTTCCTGATGGCTTATGAAATTTCTTGTTACAAGTTCCACCAAATAGTCGCGAACCTCAGATTTAGATTCCGTCATCTCTTATCCTACTCATACTTCGAGTCTCCCTTGCATTATTGCGTCTCAGTTTCTATACTTGTTTTTGGTTTAAATGGTCACTTATGAGCATACCTCGCGGCCAATTAATAACTGTCTAATGAGAACTGATTTGCTGTTGGACTCTTAGAACTAACCAGAAATGGTATTAATGGAAGTGCACATATATAGTTACAGTTTTCTATTGCTACAACAAATACGCCTTTTTTCTTATTAATTTACTACCAATTTAAAAAAAGTAGACAAAATTTTGTCATTCTTTGATTTTGCACATATTAATCAAGATAATAAGTGCTGCACGCCAAGCCATATTCGCACATATATATATATATATATATATATATATATATATATATATATATATATATATACATATATTTTATTAATACAGGTCTTTAGAGATTCGAAATAGGTTCCATCTGAAAGACAAGCTTATCAAATACATAACTGAGTATATACCTTAAAATTGCTTGTAATATGCGACAGGGGAGGCGCAGTGAATAAAGTCCCAGCTCAAGTTCCGTCAAGGGCAAATTCAGAAAGTACTTGATGAGTTCCCAATAAGGACGAAACCGGTCTACGGGATGAATTGCCTTTGCTATCTGATACAATGTTTAGTTTATATCAGCAACCTGTTTATAACACAATCTTGTCATTATATATACATATATATATATATATATATATATATATATATATATATATATATATATAATGACAAGATTGTGTTATAAACATGTTGCTGGTATAAACTAAACATTGTATCAGGTAGCTAAGGTGATGTAAACTTAAATTAATCAATTGGTTAATATAATCTTATCATACATTTATAATTCAAATTTTACATTTTGAGAATTGGTGATATGGGTAAATTTTTTTACAAAATTTGGCCTGTACCTGATTTTACTAAAAGTGTCTAAAAATTGTCATTCGAAATGATTGGAAATGCGATTAACTATGTAGAAAGGTGGTTTCTCTCAAGTGAATTAATGAACTGCGCAAATTATTTGTCCATGCTGGTCTAGAGGTGTCGGATGTTCAAAAGAACCTTACGCAAACAAAAATTACGACAAATAAATAATTTCTATAGAGCTCAACTAAATGAAAATCAAACCAGTAATTTATCGATAAATGCTCGTTGACTTTATTTTATTTTTATTGTTGTGTACTTACACGATTTTCAGTAGAACTTATATCCATAGAGTTTTCGTAAAACCAATGTAGGGATCCATTTCTCAAATTTTCTTTTTTGTTTTGTCTAATTTTTAACCTTTATTTTTTGTCATTACATTTATCTTCTCTTATAGGTCAATGTGCCAAAGTTTTTATCTATTGGATCTATATATATATATATATATATATATATATATATATATATATATATATATATATATTTATTTATTTATCGGTTACATTTCGCTAGCTCGGTCACGGTTTAAGTATATTTGCGGACTAATTTCCCAGTAAGGCACTGTTTTCATCAAACATCGCCAGGCTGGCGTGAGATACAATTGCGTATTCCTTTGACGGCCAGCGCTGTAATGATGAACTACGACGAAATGTGGTTAGTGTGCGTGATTAGTCTTTCACGGTGGAAACAGAGTGCTCCTCACAGCTACTGATTGGACGGCTTGCGTAATGTTGCTTAGAACGGTGCTCAGTGTCGATCTTTGTGTTGATTTCTAGTGAACTCAACTTTTTATTGGTTATTTTGTTGACAGGATTTACTGTGAGGCCAGGCTGCGCTACGAAATGAACTTTTATAAACCAAAACAAAGATTTCTTGCGATGTCGTATTGCTCTGTCGTTTACATCGCCTAGTATGTGTATTTTATGGAAGTGTAGGCGGCCTCGTTTCTTTGTGTTGCTTACGAGGCTAATGGTAATTTTGATGATTTTTAGGGAAATGTTCGAAAATGGCGATTCTTACCTCGTCCCAAAGTTGGAGTGCTCCAGCCACATTTTGTTTGCCTTTCTGATATTTGGTGTTGCGTTGAATGCTATACTTCACTGGAGAGCTATAAACTTTCGGTTGACTTACACTACAGTCTATGCTGGCAACTAGGTTCTCGGAGTGTTATTCACTTACGAGCTATCTTCGTTCCGTCTTCGTGATACAAATAGTAATATATTTGGAAAGATTATATTTGGTATCTGGCTTTGAGCAGCGTTCGGTATCCTAGTGATTCACAGTTAAAGTAGGTTAGGATTGCGTGGAAAACTGAGTTAAAGGATGTATCATAGCTAAAATTAGCTGTGGAAGCAGCCTCAGATTCCCCAATCATACCTCTATCAACAACCTGAGTGTAGTAAATTCAATTTTACAATATCATGAGTGGAATCTCGCCACAAGGTAGCAATGTGGCCCATACAAATGAAATGTTGATGTCATTATGCACAGATTGAACGAATTCTTGTAAGCAGACGTTATTCATCTGACAGGTGTCTTGCACGTTCAAGTATGACCCCAGTCTTATGGTCGGCAGGATCCAATTCAAACTCTGCCCCGTGCGGACGCCAGGATTTCTTTCGAATATCCGCGGAGTGAAAACGGACACAAATATTCAAAACGCCTTAAAGGGCGATTAGGCTTGAACTGCCTCACCCATAGCTATAACCGATGGCATACAAAATTGCGTCTTTAGCTCTATTAAGGAAAATCCTTAGAAAGGCTCGACTTATCTTCCCATGATAAAACATGTGAATATGTTTTAAGCTCTACTAATAAAATTTTTTTAAACGTGATATTTGTTTCAAAAATAAAAGAAGTTCATCGTCTGTTTTGTTAGCTTCGAAAAGTGTTAGCATCCAGTCCCGTTGCTTATTACCTGGATTGACTAAATGCAACAATCTACTCGAATTGTACGCTTAGATCCGTTGTATTATAAGTAGTCATACTGTTAGTGGTGTACGGAAGTCGAGAGAGTATCTAAGACACAGCTCAAAAACTACTAAAAAGCCGAAATCCACTCCTTATTGTAAACGGTGTGGTTTGCGATAAAATGACGATTCGAAATTGTCACATAATTGACATCGAGAATCATATTTTTAATGGAGTGACAGACTTGTGATCGCATGAGGTACCGCAAAGCCGCCAGGATCTAAGATCTCCTTAATTTTTAAAGTTCGGTGCAATATATGTTCAATAGGATCTACACCAGCTCATTACTGCAATCTTGAGGGAGGACTCCTTCTCGAACGGGTGAAAAATGTGTCGTCATGGTGTTCATTCAAAAAAGGGCACGCTATCACTCTTTCCAACTATTTTGGTATTCGTGTACTCTGTGCTGCATCAAAAGGGCGTAACCCCAGAAGGATTTGCGAAGAATGAGAAAGCGAATTTGGTCAACTGTGACAGACTTTTGACCGTGTTTGGATGCGAGGACAAAATGTGTGCACAAACGTTATCAGCGGCCTTTTGTTGTTGCTTCACTACACGTTTTAGTCGGATTCGAGTCCCTCTTTCGCGAGATGTTTTATCGAGCTATGCTTATTGATGGCGTATTAACCAAAATGGGTCGATTTCTCAAAACCTGTTTGAATCAGCTTGTACTCGCACTAATAATGGCCTTTTTGAACCGTTTGTGATTGGCTTCGGCTTTCTGCGAGGAAGGCTTAATCGCAACGACCATGTTGAACTACTTTGTTGATGTATTCGTGGTTGTGGTCACCGCAACTCTTCGATAACTGGAGATCGGTGATCAATAACTTCTCTTATTGTCATTCATTTCAAGCGATTTATTTTTCAGGAACAAGTGAGATTTAGATTTAAATAAATTATACACAGCAATCCTTCCAGATTGCGTAAATATTCCCAAATATCCGATAAATATAATTTTAAATGTGAGAAAAAATGTAGAATTTCAATAAGGTTTATAACTATAAACTAGCCGCTACGCCTTCTCACCAGACGCATAAAAAAACTTTTTGGCATATCCTATCCATCATAGCTAATAAACGCATTGCTCCGATTTAATTGTCTGGTTTGGTTTAGGTTGTTGCCAGCTGAACGTCGGGAGACATCGCTAAAGAGAAATATATAATTCGACCATTTATAAACGACCGCCCTTTGATGCTTCATAACCATCGAATCTTGTTATGGAACGTCGACTTCGTTGGTTAGACAACTACTTGAGAAGACTATTTTCTTATCCTTTTCGCCAGGCCAACAATAATACTTCGATGAATGGCCGGAAATTCAAAGACGATAGGCCAGCCTTCTCTTGGCCAGATACCATTATTCGTGGTATTGGTCATTTTTTCACGCCACACCGATCTATCACAAGTCAGGAAGAAATTGTATGGGCGAAAATATGGTTTACTCAAACTGTAAACAACGTTCTGTGGAGAGTCCTAGGTGTTTTAGCTCTACTGGCTTAGATTCCTCTGGAAACACCATGCTTGAGATATAAATCTTATTTTATGCATGTACGTATTTATGCATGCATTCGATTCCATTTTGCTACAATGAAATCTTTGGATATTCATCCCGGGTTCGTTTTGCTTAATTTAGATTGACTCCTTAATGTGTAAGGGTTTTCCGACTTTGCTCTGTATTGACTGAAAATTTTTAATTTGTTTGACTTAAGCTCTTTCTAAAAGATATGATCAATAGTTGAATGAAGATTGTTTTTGCAAACCTGGATTAATTGAAGTTACCTGATCTGTGTTTTGACTAACGCAGCTTTTATTGTTCCAGTAGTTGTTGGTATCGCTACTTCTTGGGCAGATTTTTAAAATCAAGTTTGCGAACTTGGGATAAACACCAATTCCATTACATCTAACTAGCCGCATAACATAGCAAAACTATCGTCAATCAAAAGTAATAACGCTTTTCCTAGCAGCATAGCAATTGTGTGGCCGATAGTTTCGCCATTTTGTGCACTTAGTTAAGTGCATTTGTATTAATCTTTATCTTAAACTACAAAACTCTATTTAAATAATTGTTATCACTACCATCCTAATCAAGGATTTAAAAAAATTCTTTGATAGATGTTGATTTATTCTTTTTATCACCTATTAATAGATATGCTATTATTTTTTAATTGTGCACAAGATATTTGGATAAAATACTAAATTGATCTTAAGCATAAAACGTGATAAATAAAATATTTACCTTGATATCTTGTATGTTTGATTTTGCCATCCAGTTTTGTTCTTCTAGTTTTAATTGATTCTTGAAGAACTGCTGTTTTGCCACGAACGTGGATAGTCTATGCATCGCCATTACCAAACCACTGACTCTCTTTCTCTCTGATGAATTGTACTCCAAGAAATGAATACGTTTTGTTTATCTTTTCGAAATTGTTCGGCGTTGTTGGTTTGTCCTTAGTATTTTATTTGGCTTTTGGTTTCCTTAAATGATACACTGAGCCCAGATAAGCAACTATTGTGTGCAAAACGATTATGTTGATGTTGGACAACGCAACAAAAAAATGCGCTGCATGCTGTTTTCGTTTAGTTCTCCCTTTACGTGGAGCCTACTTGGCAACTCTGTCGAGCTAAAGTTCGCATTGACCACCCATAATTTTACATCGTAGAAAAAATACCATTCAACCTGGGAAAGTGATATTGAGTAAAAGTAGTCTCGTAGGATTTTATTATGTATATGTTGCCATTAACCTAAACTTTGCATAAGGTAACAAATGCGACTCATTGTGTCCCGGTTATGTTTTGCACAAGTGAAGTACTTGCTAGAATTGGATGAGTTATTAGACTCTGAAGCAAATGTGCCTGGTTTGAGCCGCGGCTGCTACTATTCTTGAGAATATTTAATGGACGCTTAAAGAAGACGAAATCGATCTACACGATAAATCGTATTTGCTACATATGCAATGTTGAGGTTATATTGTAAACAAATATTTAACTAAATCCGCCTATGAATACATTTATTTCAACATGACTGCTCCAGATAGCATCTCCAAAACTATGGTGGTGATATGGTAATTGTTATTTATAATGAATTGGCTTTGAAATTGTATTGCCGAAAACTGTATGTGAAGTCTTCTCTACTATTGCTCGAAACGCATATGTTCAACTGTCCTACATTTCTTGACGTAATTTATATAGGAGCTCGGGCGTTGTGTCGGCGCCTACTGACGAGTCGCCAGTAAGCACGAAACGTATGTGCACATGAGATTAGACCTTTTGTTCATGTTGACTTTGGTTTATACTCTTGGTCCTATCTGAACTAATTTGCTACTATGTTCGCAACACCTCTTACACAATTGCATATATATTTGTTCTCCGCAACAAGCAGTACCTAATTACTATATATTTATTTGAAGGATGTCATGGTTAAAACAAAAAGGATAACGGATGTTCAGCAGTAGTTGTAATTCACAATTTTGGTGAAATTTTGCATATCTTGTGCTGGTACCATGTACTAGCTTAGCAACCATAGTGTTGGTATCAGGTACTGACCCAATAGCTATAGTGTTGGTACCCTTTGAAGGCTTATAATATATATATATATATATATATATATACACTAATTGTTCCACATTCCTTGATCAAATATATAGTAGGTATGGGTTGTAATACCGGCACGAAACGCATAGGCACATGAGATAAGACCTTTGTTATTATTGGCTTTAGCATATACGTATGGAGTTATTTGAACTAATTTGTTACTAGGTGCGTAATACCTAATACATAGCTGAATATATGTATGTATTTATAGAATTGCTTCCGTCAATTACATCCAGAAGTACAGAATCTATTTGAGATAGGCAGTAACGGTTAGTTGTATATTAGTTAATTTTGGGTTATTTTCTTTTGTATCAGCTACCATGTATTTTGCTTTCCTGTATTGGACCGACTAGATGCATTAAATCATTTTTAATGACACGTCGTCATTAAGTTAATGATTTGAGATCTCATAGCATGTGTCGCGTGCTCTAGCACCTACATGCATGTGTTGATATATTAATTTTGATAAAATTCTTTAAGCTGGCGAAGGCAATCTTATTTAATGATCAATTTACTGTTTAACTAAGCGTTACACTCAGCTATTATTATACTTTTGATGTGGTCTTGCTAACTGTTTTCGTTGGAAGACTCGGCATGCCAAGGCAAAGCCTTATCGGAGGCATTGGACGCTTTCAAACAGGCGTTTAGTTCACCAGCTGGTCCTTTAATCGACGCCGAAGATGTACCCTTCATGTTGGATGCTTCAGCTGGTCCATTCGCGTGTGCTTTAGACCGTAACAAAAAGGATGTTAGCAACGTACTTGACCAGTTATATGCTGGTACCAAAAAGGCTAAACGACCAGGTATTGCTCGTCTTATACCGTCGCGTGTCCGAAATTCGGCCAATTATCAGAATGAATCAAATTTTCTCCAAAATGATGTAGCTAAACAGTGTAATCGCAACAAGTTTATGCCCGGTAGACTTGGTGAGATTGATGACGATGATGGTGGTTGTGTTAATGATGTTGAATGTAACCTTCCTACAAGTTCAGTTGGCAAAAAGTATAATTTTGGTGTTGATGAGACATTGTTGGGTCAATCCAATTGCACCCAAATGACTAATTCGGATCGTTCCCAATTCAAACCAGAAGAACAATCGAGCAGTTGGAATATTGATGACACTATTGGTCAGGTCAGAATTACAGTTATTTGCATTGTTGTGGGTGGTGTTGTTTCGTCTAACCGATTGTGTAATGCAGTGATGTGTGTAGGTTTGCATCGTTGTTGTGTGTAGTGTTTATTTGTTCAACAACTACTTGTTGTCATTTTTATGTGCAAGATTTCGTTTTTCTACGATTCAACCATCTATTTCTGGTCTCAGTGTAGTTCACTCTTCTTAGTAAGCTCCACATTTTTCAGACATTTATTCAACTGCTAAGATCTTGTCTTCTTACCCACGGACTTTTCACTTACTTCCTAACTCTCAAGCATACAATTACGATCTATAGAAATGAAAGACAAAGTGAGCAGACTCTACTCAAATTCACATGGATGGTAGCTCTCTAGTGACCTGTAAAGCGGAACTCGCAAAAGCCAAATTTCAATTTGCTGGAGTAACAGGTGTGCAGAATTAGTTCTAATTCTCAATTTTGGTGAAATGTGGCATATCTTGAAATCCATTGTGAGGGTACCATATTCCGACTCGGCAACTATACTATTGGTACCCTTTTAAGGCTCGGCATATGTTATATATAGTGAAATGACTTTGAAGTGGCATTGCCGAAGACTGTATGTAGTTAACTCCACTAATGCTTGTATACACTTTCGTATAAGATATTGTACCGTACTATTGCCCCATCTTTCTCACCGAAATATATATGGTAAGTTATGGGCTGATTAATCACCAGTAACTAATGTGGACATGAAACTATACCTTCCGTTCATGCTAACTTTGGTATTAACCTTCAGGTCGCATCTGAACTAATTTTTATTAAGTGCGCAAAGATTGTACTGCCCAATTGTCCGACTTTCCTTGACCAAATATATAGTGGGTATATATATATATATATATATATATATATATATATATATATATTGATTTAAAGAATTGTTACCACCACCCGCGCAATATATTGTTTAATTGTATTGCCTATATATATGTGCGGCGAAAGCTGTAAACATTTAATTTTCGTGACCGCATAGAAATTGTGCAGCCGACATTTCCAATCAAATGCAATTCATGCGGTAGTTCTGCTATGTTGTTCGACAATGAGATAAATACTATGGGTTTAGTGTTTGCTTCAATCTCGCAAACTTGATTTAAATCATTTTCATATGCAGCCGATATTGATAATAAATCAATCTTACCCATTACTTTAGTACGAAACATTTTTATCGAAATTTGGCCCCATATTTTGCTATTAAAAAGTAATGATTTCTGTGCTGGTATATATATATATATATTTACAAAATATGAATTGGTGATAATACCACGTACAAAACAGTTACCGATATCGTGTGCCAAAATCAGATAACTTATCCATGGAGCGAATGCTTTGAACAAGGAATAGATTGATTTTATGTGCCAGCGAACATGCTCCTTCTTAAATCAAATGTATTTTGAAAAGTTCTATTGCCGAATATTTTCATGCGTTAATATTGAGACACTATTAGGAATAACTTGAAAATAATCATTATTAAAGCTAGAAAGCATCCGTTTTGTCCTATTGCATCTATGTTGATTCAAACGCGTGATGTTATTCTTCGTCGCGAGAAAGGTTCTAATACAAAAACTAATCCTTTTTATGATAGTTATTGTTAAATACTGTTTGTTGCGAAGAGCTAATATATATGCAAGTATGTATTAGTTTCAAACACAAAAAACAACCCACAAAAACAAAAAAAAACACAAAAAAACTCGCCGGTGCCAGGTCAAACTCTACGCAAGCTTATCTTATTATGCACGAAAGACGTACGATTTCGTTTTAATGGAAACATCTACAAACAGACTGATGGTGTCGCAATGGGAAGCCCCTTATCTCCAGTGTTGGCTGAGATTTTTCTAGGGCACCTAGAAAATACATCATTAAAGAGTGACATAAGTAAATGTGCTCAATATATACGGTACGTGGATGATATATTTCTTGTACTTAAAAACAGGTCGCAATCACGAACATTGCTTCAAAGTTTCAACAAAGCACATAAGAATATCGGTTTCACGTCAGAGCACGAGAAAGATGACTGTCTGCCTTTCCTTGATGTACTGTTAAAGAAAGAAACTAATGGTAAATTAAACAGAACAATTTACCATAAACCAACATGGTCTGCACAGTATTTGCATTACAGCAGTTTTGTGCCATTTCAATATAAATTATCAACAGTTCGTGGTTGCTTCTCAAAAATTGACAGGTTGGTTTGTCAAGATTATAAAGAAAATGAATATAATAAGGCAATTAACGATTTAATGTCTAATGGCTATCCCAGACAATTAATTGAATCAATTATTAAAAGGGAGTTAACCAGGAAACAGACGTACTATGGGCCAGAAAAGCCGTCTACCTAAACATCCCATTTAAGGGGGATGCAGTTTCCCGAATGGCACAAAAGAAAGTTGAAGCAGCATTGGCACGCACATTTAATGCAGCCAAGCTACAGGTGATGATATTTAGGGTAACACACTTGCCTTTACCAGCAATCAAGAGAAACAGCCGTTAATGTCGATATCAAATATTATTACCAATATACATGCGCAAGTTGACTTGATCAACTTACGTAGGCCGATCGACCAGACGGTTAATTACTCAGGCCGAAGAACATTACCTTGAACGCCTGTTATAAATCAAATGGTGAATACACGTCTGCTATTGCGCAACACATCATCGAAACAACGCACGTATGTTCTCAGATAGCATTCAAGTAATTACTAGTAAACAGAGACTAGCCACATACGAAGCCTTATGGATAAACAAATTGCAGCCGGATTTGTAAGCAGAAGAAGCACGTACAAGCATTAGGTTCGAACTGGATGTGACGCACGCAATTTGATTGGTTCTATTTTTCACCTCCTTTGTTCACGTTTTTCTATCTTGTTTTGCTTTCAATTTATATATAAAGATATGTTCATGAGTAGATATTTGAGAAGACCATGCGAAAGAAAATTTTCTTATATCTGATAAAATTTCTTTATGTATTAGGTTTTGCGAACCTAGTTACAAATTTGACTAATTTGACAAATTAGTTCAGTTTTGACCAGAAGGATAAACCAAAGGCAGCATGAACGGAAAGTATAATCTCATGCACATTCGTTTCGTGCTTACTGGCGACTCATCAGTAGGAGCCGGTATTTAGATGATAGCTTCACTATTACAGGTTTACACATTCGTCTAGGAGATTGTACCGTCCTATTATTCCACATTCTTCTACCAAATATATAGTGGTTAAAGGGCGTAATACCGGCTCCTACTTATGAGTTGCCAGTAAGCACGAAACGAATGTGCATGAGATTATACTTCCGTTCATGCTGCCTTTGGTTTATCCTTCTGGTCACAACTGAACTAATTTGTTACTAGGTTCGCAAAACCTAATACATACTTGCATATATATTAGTTCTTCGCAACAAACAGTATTTAACTGCAATATATTATCCCACATTCTTCAACAAAATATATAGTGGTTAAAGGGCGTAATACCGGCTCCTACTGATGAGTCGCCAGTAAGCACGAAACGAATGTGCATGAGATTATACTTTCCGTTCATGCTGCCTTTGGTTTATCCTTCTGGTCACAACTGAACTAGTTTGTTACTAGGTTCGCAAAACCTAATACATACTTGCATACTATGATAGTTATTTCCGGTGCATGGTTTTCATAGCAATATGGGTGATGCTTTAGTAGCCTAAATAATGTATCGGGTGTTAGCGACAATGTATGTTTACTTTTTAACTGTCGCCAATCCTTAAATTAATTTTGATCGTTCGACCTTTTCGTTCATATGCCTAATGGTAATCTATGTTGCTTTGAATATTACGCAGGGAGTTTCCGTGTTCTTAACGTCGTCCGCATTTCATTTTACTTTCAACATGTCTAATGAGGCTGTAGCCATAGCTTTAGATTTATCAACTATATTATAAAAGCATTGTTTCGGTTATAAATAAAATTTGCATAACCACTCCATGTCCAGCTAAACTCTATCATCTGTTGAATCTGCATCACCAAGTATGAAACCGGATTTGCTACAATCTGAAATGGAAGTCGCTACCTTAACGCCATTGTTATTATCCTAACTATCAAGTCTCAGAATTGTAAAAAATGTAGTCTAAACAGCCCACGTTAAAACTATGAACACACGCACACACACGTATATATATATATATATATATATATATATATATATATATATATATATATATATAATATTTCCGCTTTTTGGCTCATGTCTTTCAGATTTGTAACAAATTTTCGTTGGAACTTTTGGTGTCCTTTCGTTTCATACTCATTGCTGGTGCATGATAATTTATTTGTTACATAAATATTTCCTTCGTACTGAGGTTGCGTCATAGATGGCGCACAGATGTCCAGTATTGTGACGAGCAATAATACCGACGGCGAAGCACACTATCGGACATTCTAACATGGTCGATCACACAATTATACCTGTTTTCACATAGGGCATGCTAGGTTGACCATACACATTCAAAAAGGCATGGAACATTCTTCTCATAATTGTTTGCCCTATGGGAGTAGCCCACCTATGTATTGTTATCTGTAACTTTAACACCTCTACTGTTTTAAGAGCCACAGATTGGCGTCAATTAATTGAGCCGTCTAATTATTCAATGAATTTCCGCATTAAGTGTCTCATTGAAACTTATGCAGGGGATCTGGTTAGTGTTGGAACGTTTTTAGATATGACCAATTAACTATGTTGTATGCTGAGTAATTGGCGAAACAAGCCAATTTGATGGATACAGCGGGTGTTCTCTGTACGCATTCTTCGAAGAATATTAAATTGAACGACGATCCATTTACACAGAAACAGTTACATATTACAAGTTTCCCACATTACTCACTGAAATATATAGTGATACAGGACGTAATACCGGTTCCTACTGATGAATCGCCAGTAAGCACGAAACGAATGTGCATGAGATTATATTTTCTGTCCATGCTGTCTTTGTTACTAGATTCGCAACACCTAACACATAATTGCATATATATTAGCTCTCCGCAACAAACAGTATTTAACTGTTATATATTGAAATCAATGATTTCATGCTTACCGCGATATGTGATAACTGATATCGATCAAGCCCAGAGTATATGGATTTACTGGAGTAACATGTGTTCAGAAATAGTTGTAATTGATATCCATCATTTTGGTACCATGTATCGACTCGGCAACCATACTGTTAGTACCATGTACCTTTTCGGTACTATAATGTTGGTATCGGTTACAGACACAATAGCCATAGTGTTAGTATCCTTTACAGACTCTATATATATATAATTATATATATATATATAGAATAACAAAATTCAACAACAATTTACTAGTATCCAGGCAAGACCAAATAGGCCCTCGACTAGAATCAACAAACATTCACTCGGAGGCGCAAACGATGACAGAGGTTTCCAAACAATATGAGCGTTCAAAACTGCAATCCACACTGGCGCTCTTACCATGTGCAAAATACATATTTGCGCAACAAGGTGAAACGATCAACTACACCGGGAAATATAGCACTCGTACATGTAACAGCGAACAATGCGCACAAATGGTTAATTCTCAAGCCATCAAAACAATAATGACCAGATCTCAGACATCACTTTGAAATACAGCGAGAATGACCTTTAAACACAAACGCATACACATTTACCAACCAGCCAAAACAAGAAACAGAAGTAACAGCGAGTCTTGATTTGTTTCCACTAGCATAATCAATTGAAAACCCAGAATGTATATAAATGAATGATTGTATAGCGATGATTAGTATTCACGAAATAAATGGCCTTTATCCACTTTGTTTTTTCTTCCTAATTAGAAATATATATATATATATATATATATATATATATATATATATATTATGAGTGAGTTGGCGTTGAAGTCGTATTGTCGAGACTTCATATGATGCAAGCTTCACTACTGCAGGTTTACACATTCGTCTAGGAGATTGTAACGTCCTTTTATCCCACATTCCTCACCCAAATATATAGTGGTTAAAGGGCGTAATACCGGCTCCTACTGGTGAGTCGCCAGTAAACAGGAAACGAATGTGCATGAGTTTAATTTTCCGTACATGCTGCCTTTGGTTTATCCTTCTGGTCACAACTGAACTAATTTGTTACTGGGTTCGCAACACCTAATAGATACTTGCATATATATTAGTTCTCCGTAACAAACAGAATTTAATTACAGAACAGTTTTACCGCATCATCTACTTCTGTGAATTATGTATGTCAAAGCCTGAACTGGTTCGTTAATTCAAATGTCAGAAGCCACTATCGTTTTATTGGCTTAGTATTTTAAGTAGTTTTCGGTAATCTAAATATCATTTGTTTGCATTCTACCGAAAATCAGGATGAATAATGCTCAAATGGATATTAAGGAGTTGAACTGTACTATAGTAGATACATTGGCTTTCAAACTACGACTGTTTGATGCTGGTTCCTCCCTAAATCGCCTGGAAATATTCAGTTTATTTAATGCTCAATTCCTGCATCACTGACCTTATTCATTATCTCGAACAGCAATACCAAAATCGCCAGTAGCTGATGATTCACTACCATATAACCATAAAAAGAAAAGGAATTAAACTAACACAGAATAAAGTAAAAAAATAATTAACAAATTATTAATGTCTAGCGATTTACGAGGAGGAAAATGTAGTTAATATAAGTATATGTACCTAGATAACACAGAATTTAGTCAAACGGAACCTATAAACATTACCATTATGGCCAAGTCAGATTTTCACTATATTGCACCATAATTGCCTGTGTTATTTTCATTTAATTTATGCTAAACGGCCTACAATAATGAATTTAAAAGCATTTTTGTCGCATGCATAATTCTTATCCAATCAATGTTGATATGATGCTCTATAAATTATCACACTAACTTATATTTATGCACTAGTTGGCTTAGTTAGGCATTTTTGGAATTGTTATGCCGTTACAAAATCATTCGTTTCTTATCTGTACCTGGTTCACCTATGCTGACTCCTCTTCTTATTGGCAACAACCTGATACCGTAATCAATATTCCAGCCTAGCATGTGCTAGCTAGATGAAACAAAACGCGTAAAATCATGACCACCCAAAACTCATTAAAACGTGGGGAAACTATTTGTACACGCCTTTCGGGAGATAATGCACGTAAATTTACAGAGGGTTTTAACTTTGTGATATCACTGAATACACTTTTAGTTTATACGTTTGTAGTAGCTGGAAATGTAAACAAACAAAATTGAACATTATTATTGTTACAAATATTAAACTTGTTGTTCATGGGTAAACTGCAACATGTAATGAAATATTTTCTCGTTATCTGTTCTTATCGGGGAAGTGTGCCAGAGGTTTTGTCTTTCTCTTCGTTTTACAAAGCACCATGAGTAAGACTGTGACCAAAGGGCAGAAAGAAGCTGTAAACATACCGATGATGAAGACTAGATGGAGAAATGGAATTGTGAATTCAAAAATTTGTTAATCGAGGCAATCGTAAATTGCGCGGGTAATGATATAAATTATTAAAAGAGGGTTTGCGTACCTGAGATAAGTATCAAGCTCACTTATTCAGCCAGCCGTACGGACTAGCATGTTTCGGCCTCTTATGGTCATCATCAGATTAATTAACCAGTTATTAATTGTATGGGTTTTAATAATAATTCTTTAATCATCGTCTTTAGCCAGTAGCACAACCTATTAAAAATAATGTCGGTCACGCTTACGTGCGCGTTTTGCCCTCCAATCATCATCATCATAGAACCCTGGGAAATTGTCAAATGAGGATAAAGTCGAAATAAATGTATTAGGTATGAAGAGCTTTGTCGCCATAAAACGGAAATAAAATTATGGTCGTGACTGCGCAGAAATTGTGCAGCCGACTATTCAAATCAAGTACAATTGTACGCTAGACTACTAGGTACAGGTGCTACCTTTATGATTTTTCACTTATCTTACATAAAAATTAAGGTTTCTTCCTCGCTTGTCAGTTTACCACCGTGCTCCGATAACAGTCAACAGAACGGAGAAATACGGTATTACGGGCGATTCTCTGTAGTTTGGCTAAGTTGTACAACTGTCTATATAAAATTGGATTGCATAATCGGTTAACTTGCTTTAATTTGATTGCTGTTTATCTTCAGTACCCAAGCTTGACATAAGTAATTTCGTAATTTGGCCGATTTCTATTGTAGCTCATCCATAAGCTTTATTTGGTGTTGTCTAGCTTGCACTCCGAGAACTCATCAGAAGTTTTTGCGACAAAGATGCATTAGCTTGGAATCTTTCCATCATTCACTGAGTTACACCTGCCAAACATTGCACACAATTTTCAATCATATACAAATTCTGTTGATAACCCTTTCAATTGAAGCCTATGCGACATGTCTTTCAATCTAAATTTCTAACTATATATATATATATATATATATATATATATATATTTATGATATCCATGCCGTTTTAATTAACACAGTATTCTTATAATTAGGAAGAAAAACACACAAATAACTAAGAGGATAATGGCCATTTATTTCGTGAATACTAAACGTCTCTTATACAATCATACATATTTATACATTTTGGGTTGTTAATTGGTTATGTTTTTGGTGACAAATCTGACTGGTTATTACTGCTGTTTCTTGTTTTGACTAGTAGGTGAGTGTGTATGCGTTTGTGTTTGTATTGTGTATGTGTGTTTGCATGTAAAGGTCATTCTCGCAGTATTGCGAAGTGATGTCTGAGATCTTGTCATGATTGTTTTGATAACTTGAGAGTTAGCCATTTGTGCAAATTGTTCACTGTTATCTATACAAGTGCTGTTTTTCCCAGTATAGTTAATTGTTTCACCCCGCTGCGCGAGAGTGCTATTTTCGCTTGGTAACAACGCTAATGTTGATTGTCTTGTTAAACGCTCACACTGTTTGGAGACTTCTGTCATCGTATGCGCCTCTGTTATCTCAACTTCACCTTGTTGCCAATCCGATTGTACGTTTGTTGATTCTAATCGAGGGCCTGTTGGTTCTTGGCTGGGTACTAGTATATTGTTGTTGAATTTTGTTATCCTTGGCCAGTCGATAAGGATATCATGTTGATGAAACTTTTGAATGTTAAGTTCAGGTGTTTGTTGTTTTATGTAAAGCGCTTCGTAGATAAAAAGTAATTTTTCAGATTTTGCTTTGTGTAGAATTGTGAAATTGGTCGAATTGACAGGGTGCCCCGTTGCTAATATATGATCGGAAATAGCTGATTTTCCAGACGGTGGCAAGCCTTTGTTAATCAATTTCTGTGGCAAATGTTGCTGGATTCTGCTTATCAATTGCTTCTTCGTACGTCCGATATATGTGCTACCGCACATACATGAGAATTATAGACTATGAATGATTTGGAGAGAAGTGGCAATTGATCTTTGGTATCCAACCTCATGATTCTCTGTGTACTGAATGTCATATTAACTTTAACACTGGGAAAGTTGTCCTTAGTTATTCTATTCGGCGAATACACCGCTTTCACAAAGAAGATAGAAACACTGATGAATATAACAGCGGAAAAAGAAACCAAGAACCTCACGAGAGACCTGGACAAATTTCCTACGCAATCAAAATTTCCTACCAACCCAGACGCTTTTATTCACAATTATTCAAAAGTGATCTTGTCAAAACACCAGAAAGAATTACTCTCCTTAGGAGCAAAATTCTGCGTAGTCAAGAAAAATCTAAGTGAACGGGACATTATTGACATTCAGGCTGGAACGGAAAATTTCTACAATGACTTAACGAAAGACACCGCCCCACATACATTCAATGGACAAGGACTGAAAGCTGAGATAGTAAGCGCACTAGAACAATACAAGAAGGAATTCAAAGGCAGCCAAATCATCACAAAACAGCACATAGACGAACTTAGAAAACTCCAATCAGACAAATCCGTACGACTTGCCACACCCGACAAAGGATCAGGAATTGTTATACTTGAGGCGGACGCTTACAAGAAGGCCATGAAGGATATAATAAATGATCCATCCAAATTTAAGCATGACATCAAACAGAAAGATGATTCAACGAACATCGAATCAAGAATTAATGCAATTTTGAAAAAGATGGAAAAACATGTGCTAACATCGACGGCTGACTCCGAGATTAGATCAAAACTCACAGAAGACATCCAAAAAGCAAAACCAGTCGGAACAAACACCGCAAGATTGTACGGCAAACCAAAAACTCACAAAGCCGTGACAGCCTCAGGAGCTCCTTCGATGCGGCCCATTATGTCAATGATCAACGCTCCACAACATAAACCAGCCAAGTTTCTCTGCAAACTACTTGAACCAATACGGAGCATCATAAACACTAACACTATCAAGGACTCTTTCGAATTAGCAAATGAACTGAAGGGGAAGAACATCCTACAGAATAAGATGGTCTCGCTTGACGTCTCATCCTTATTTACAAACATACCACTGGATAAGACAACGGAGATCTTGTGTGATCTCATCAAAAATGAGATTTTTGACTTCCCTATAGACACCAATGACATCAAAGACCTCATATTAGCATGTACTAAAAACGTGCAATTTACCTTCGAAGGTATATACTATCGCCAGATCAATGGTGTAGCTATGGGAAGCTGCATCGCACCCCTCCTGGCAGATGTATACATGTATCACCTGGAAAAAACGAGTCTGAAAGGTATAATTGACCAGTGCGCATTCTACAAAAGGTATGTAGATGATATCTTGTTGTTCATCTCAGAAGCAGCAGACCCCTCCGAAATCCTCAAACAAGCAAATGGAGTCGATCCAGACATCAAATTCACTCTCGAAGTAGAGAAAGACGACAGTTTCCCATTCCTTGACATCAAACTCACTCGAGAAGCAGACGGAGAGTTGACACTGGCCATACATAGAAAATCCACTTTCACTGGACAATACATCCATTACAACAGTAGTGTGCCAAAATCCCACAAAAGAAACTTAGTAAACAACCTAGCGAACAGAATCAGAAAGATCTGCTCTGAACACAAGATTGAGGAAGAACTGGGCTACCTCAGGAATATTCTGCTAATGAACAACTACCCAGAGCGGTTCATTGATGTCAACATTAGACCACGGCAAATTCGTACTAGAGAGGACACCGGCAAGCAGGTTTACCTAAACTTACCATTTAGAGGCGACATACCAGCCTCAATAATTGCACGGCGGCTGAATAGAATAACTAAGGACAACTTTCCCAGTGTTAAAGTTAATATGACATTCAGTACACAGAGAATCATGAGGTTGGATGCCAAAGATCAATTGCCACTTCTCTCCAAATCATTCATAGTCTATAAATTCTCATGTATGTGCGGTAGCACATATATCGGACGTACGAAGAAGCAATTGATAAGCAGAATCCAGCAACATTTGCCACAGAAATTGATTAACAAAGGCTTGCCACCGTCTGGAAAATCAGCTATTTCCGATCATATATTAGCAACGGGGCACCCTGTCAATTCGACCAATTTCACAATTCTACACAAAGCAAAATCTGAAAAATTACTTTTTATCTACGAAGCGCTTTACATAAAACAACAAACACCTGAACTTAACATTCAAAAGTTTCATCAACATGATATCCTTATCGACTGGCCAAGGATAACAAAATTCAACAACAATATACTAGTACCCAGCCAAGAACCAACAGGCCCTCGATTAGAATCAACAAACGTACAATCGGATTGGCAACAAGGTGAAGTTGAGATAACAGAGGCGCATACGATGACAGAAGTCTCCAAACAGTGTGAGCGTTTAACAAGACAATCAACATTAGCGTTGTTACCAAGCGAAAATAGCACTCTCGCGCAGCGGGGTGAAACAATTAACTATACTGGGAAAAACAGCACTTGTATAGATAACAGTGAACAATTTGCACAAATGGCTAACTCTCAAGTTATCAAAACAATCATGACAAGATCTCAGACATCACTTCGCAATACTGCGAGAATGACCTTTACATGCAAACACACATACACAATACAAACACAAACGCATACACACTCACCTACTAGTCAAAACAAGAAACAGCAGTAATAACCAGTCAGATTTGTCACCAAAAACATAACCAATTAACAACCCAAAATGTATAAATATGTATGATTGTATAAGAGACGTTTAGTATTCACGAAATAAATGGCCATTATCCTCTTAGTTATTTGTGTGTTTTCTTCCTAATTATAAGAATATATATAATATATATATATATATATATATATATATATATATATATATAATATGCACTTATAATTCATTGTACCCTTCTCTATGTGCAAAAACAAAAAGAAATTTTATCAGATATAAGAAAATTTTCTTTCTCATGGTCTTCTCAAATATCTACTCATGAACATATCTTTATATATAAATTGGAAAGCAAAACAAGATAGAAATATGTGAACAAAGAGAGTGTGAAAAATAGAAACCAATCAAATTGCGTGCGTCACATCCAGTTCAAGCTCAATGCTTGTACGTGCTTCTTCTGCTTACATAAATCCGGCTGCAATTTGTTTATCCATAAGGCTTCGTATGTGGCTAGCTCCTTTGTTTTTGCATTTAGTAATTACTTTGAATGCTACGTCTGGAGAACATACGTGCGAGTTTACGATAATGTGTTGCGCAATAGCAGACGTGTATTCACCATTTGATTTAAAACAGGCGTTCGAGATTGCAATGATCTCTCATTCGAGTAATTAACCGTCTGGTCGATCGGCCTACGTAAGTTGATCGACAACTTGCGCATGTATATTGGTAAATAATATTTGATATCGAGCATTAACGGCTGTTTCTCTTTGATTGCTGGTAAAGGCAAGTGTGTTACCCTAAATAACATTCGTAGTTTGGCTGCATTAAATGTGCGTGTCAATGCTGCTTCAACTTTCTTTTGTGCCATTCGGGAAACTGCATCCCCTTAAATGTAATGTTTAGGTAGACTGTTTTCTTTTCTGGCCCATAATACGTCTGTTTCTGGTTAATTCCCCTTTTAATAATTGATTCAATTAATTGTCTGGGATAGCCATTAGACATTAAATCATTAATTGCTTTATTATATTCATTTTCTTTAGAATCTTGACTAACCAACCTGTCAGACGTAGCATTCAAAGTAATTACTAAATGCAAAAACAAAAGGGAGCTAGCCACATACGAAGCCTTATGGATAAACAAATTGCAGCCGGATTTATGTAAGCAGAAGAAGCACGTACAAGCATTGAGCTTGAACTGGATGTGACGCACGCAATTTGATTGGTTTCTATTTTTCACACTCTCTCTATGTTCACATATTTCTATCTTGTTTTGCTTTCCAATTTATATATAAAGATATGTTCATGAGTAGATATTTGAGAAGACCATGAGAAAGAAAACTTTCTTCTGATATTTCTTTTGTCACAGAAGGGTTCAGTGAATTTTATTAAAGCTCGCATTTCAAAAGAATATATATATATATATATATATATATATATATATATATATATATATATATATGTGTGTATATATAATACGCGTTGTTAATATTATATGAATATTGCATAAGGTAGTAAAATTAAATTCATCCAGTAGACCGATTTCGTCCTTGCCCTGCAAGACGAGGAAATGCTTTCTGGCTCCATTTTCGACCGCGGCAAATACTTGACGAAACCGTGTTACTTAATGAATTACATTTTCTATCCTAGGCAAAGTTGGGTTTATAACGACATCATTCATATAATGAAATACCGCCACTATACTTTTATTCAATATAATATTCCCAGGTGGCTTGGTGTCTGTCTTCAAAGGCAGGTTGACGATGACTTGTTGAAACTGTAGGTCGAAAGCGATGCAGATTAAAACGGCTAAATAAAACACATAAAATCGCAATCTAATAACAATTTTATGCAATAAGCAGCTAAGGTCACACATTAGGTGAGTTGCACATCTCTGAAGCAAATGCCCTCCAACTCGGTTTAAATCCCAGCCGCGACAATAATTGCGAGTACTTTATGAATGCCAAATAAGAAGGAGAACAACCAACTTTATGAGTTGCGTCGCTATATTATCAATTTTTTAGTTTTTACTGATGTGAAACAAAAATCTCGGTATTATACTTTAACTCAATGTATAGATTCATGCAAATCGTGAAAGTGATCCCTTATTTGAGTATAAATTGAATGGCAAAAACAACTTAACTTAATTTCAAGTCTTTTGTTGTTTTTGAATGATTCCGTCGGCCGTGGAGAGTGCTCGCGTTTTTATGCGCCGTAACGCTGCAACTAGAAAAAGTTGTGTAGTATTAAAGACGTGGATAGCAACATTACGGCTTCAACAAATTAGGACTTTTACTTGCTTATTTGGTTTCTTTGTATGCATGTTCTCTTCGGCAGCTGTACTAGAATCCACTCATGTTGGTAATTTTTTTAAACACTTCATTATGAAAAAGGCCAGAACAAGTGCAAAATTTAAACAACTAACAAAGCTGTTTTATTTGCTAATCTTAATTTACATCCAATTCGCTTCTACTAACGGGATGGGTAGAACAGCAGTACATCACTGTAAATAAGCACATTGCTTTGACATTATAAACTATATGCGGGCTGTAAATGAACGCTGATGACCCTCTTTCTATTTTAAATGCACAAATTAGATTGAGTTTTCACGCTCTTGATTGATCTACCACTAATGGCTGAAGAAAACCTGTTTTTTGTGCGTCAGTGGAAAAATTATCCTTCGGCAGCCGAAACTGCTCTTCGTGTCTGGTGCATGTAATCTCATATCATCACTTACTCTCTAACACTAGGTATTACGTATTCTGCTCACCAGGCCAGTTAGACGATTGCTGTGAGTGGTTGGCAAGGAAAAACAGGCAAACTAGCGCTTTAATATGCAAGTATGTATTAGGTTTTGCGAACCTAGTAACAAATTAGTTCAGTTGTGACCAGAAGGATAAACCAAAGGCAGCATGAACGGAAAGTATAATCTCATGCACATTCGTTTCGTGCTTACTGGCGACTCATCAGTAGGAGCCGGTATTACGCCCTTTAACCACTATATATTTGGTAGAAGAATGTGGAATAATAGGACGGTACAATCTCCTAGACGAATGTGTAAACCTGTAATAGTGAAGCTAACATAATCTGAAGTCAACGACAATGCAACTTCAATGCTAACTCACACTATATAATATATATACCGAGTCTGTAAAGGATACTAACACTATGGCTATTGTGTTAGTAACCGATACCTTTTTGAAATCGATGAGTACCGGATACTAACACTATGGCTTCCGAGTCGGTACATGATACCAACCTGATGGATATAAATTTATGCTAAGGTTCACCCAAATTGAGAATTACAACAATTTCCGAACACCTGTTACTCCAGTTAAACCATACACTCTGGCCTTCATCGATATCAGTTATCACATTTCGCGGTAAGCATGACATCATTCAATTCAATATATTACAGTTAAATACTGTTTGTTGCGAAGAACTAATATATATGCAAGTATGTATTAGGTTTTGCGAACCTAGTAACAAATTAGTTCAGTTGTGACCAGAAGGATAAACCAAAGGCAGCATGAACGGAAAGTATAATCTCATGCACATTCGTTTCGTGCTTACTGGCGACTCATCAGTAGGAGCCGGTATTACGCCCTTTAACCACTATATATTTGGTAGAAGAATGTGGAATAATAGGACGGTACAATCTCCTAGACGAATGTGTAAACCTGTAATAGTGAAGCTAACATAATCTGAAGTCAACGACAATGCAACTTCAATGCTAACTCACACTATATAATATATATACCGAGTCTGTAAAGGATACTAACACTATGGCTATTGTGTTAGTAACCGATACCTTTTTGAAATCGATGAGTACCGGATACTAACACTATGGCTTCCGAGTCGGTACATGATACCAACCTGATGGATATAAATTTATGCTAAGGTTCACCCAAATTGAGAATTACAACAATTTCCGAACACCTGTTACTCCAGTTAAACCATACACTCTGGCCTTCATCGATATCAGTTATCACATTTCGCGGTAAGCATGACATCATTCAATTCAATATATTACAGTTAAATACTGTTTGTTGCGAAGAACTAATATATATGCAAGTATGTATTAGGTTTTGCGAACCTAGTAACAAATTAGTTCAGTTGTGACCAGAAGGATAAACCAAAGGCAGCATGAACGGAAAGTATAATCTCATGCACATTCGTTTCGTGCTTACTGGCGACTCATCAGTAGGAGCCGGTATTACGCCCTTTAACCACTATATATTTGGTAGAAGAATGTGGAATAATAGGACGGTACAATCTCCTAGACGAATGTGTAAACCTGTAATAGTGAAGCTAACATAATCTGAAGTCAACGACAATGCAACTTCAATGCTAACTCACACTATATAATATATATACCGAGTCTGTAAAGGATACTAACACTATGGCTATTGTGTTAGTAACCGATACCTTTTTGAAATCGATGAGTACCGGATACTAACACTATGGCTTCCGAGTCGGTACATGATACCAACCTGATGGATATAAATTTATGCTAAGGTTCACCCAAATTGAGAATTACAACAATTTCCGAACACCTGTTACTCCAGTTAAACCATACACTCTGGCCTTCATCGATATCAGTTATCACATTTCGCGGTAAGCATGACATCATTCAATTCAATATATTACAGTTAAATACTGTTTGTTGCGAAGAACTAATATATATGCAAGTATGTATTAGGTTTTGCGAACAAACAGTATTTAACTGTAATATATGAATTGAATGATGTCATGCTTACCGCGAAATGTGATAACTGATATCGATGAAGGCCAGAGTGTATGGTTTAACTGGAGTAACAGGTGTTCGGAAATTGTTGTAATTCTCAATTTGGGTGAACCTAGCATAAATTTATATCCATCAGGTTGGTATCATGTACCGACTCGGAAACCATAGTGTTAGTATCCGGTACTCATCGATTTCAAAAAGGTATCAGTTACTAACACAATAGCCATAGTGTTAGTATCCTTTACAGACTCGGTATATATATTATATAGTGTGAGTTAGCATTGAAGTTGCATTGTCGTTGACTTCAGATTATGTTAGCTTCACTATTACAGGTTTACACATTCGTCTAGGAGATTGTACCGTCCTATTATTCCACATTCTTCTACCAAATATATAGTGGTTAAAGGGCGTAATACCGGCTCCTACTGATGAGTCGCCAGTAAGCACGAAACGAATGTGCATGAGATTATACTTTCCGTTCATGCTGCCTTTGGTTTATCCTTCTGGTCACAACTGAACTAATTTGTTACTAGGTTCGCAAAACCTAATACATACTTGCATATATATTAGTTCTTCGCAACAAACAGTATTTAACTGTAATATATTGAATTGAATGATGTCATGCTTACCGCGAAATGTGATAACTGATATCGATGAAGGCCAGAGTGTATGGTTTAACTGGAGTAACAGGTGTTCGGAAATTGTTGTAATTCTCAATTTGGGTGAACCTTAGCATAAATTTATATCCATCAGGTTGGTATCATGTACCGACTCGGAAGCCATAGTGTTAGTATCCGGTACTCATCGATTTCAAAAAGGTATCGGTTACTAACACAATAGCCATAGTGTTAGTATCCTTTACAGACTCGGTATATATATTATATAGTGTGAGTTAGCATTGAAGTTGCATTGTCGTTGACTTCAGATTATGTTAGCTTCACTATTACAGGTTTACACATTCGTCTAGGAGATTGTACCGTCCTATTATTCCACATTCTTCTACCAAATATATAGTGGTTAAAGGGCGTAATACCGGCTCCTACTGATGAGTCGCCAGTAAGCACGAAACGAATGTGCATGAGATTATACTTTCCGTTCATGCTGCCTTTGGTTTATCCTTCTGGTCACAACTGAACTAATTTGTTACTAGGTTCGCAAAACCTAATACATACTTGCATATATATTAGTTCTTCGCAACAAACAGTATTTAGCGCTTTAATAATTGGAAACAATTATTAGCAATAGAATTCACATATTCATGCCGTTCCGTACCTTAACTTACTAAGAGACGAGCTTTTGCAAAAATCTACTGGAATCTGACTGCTGACGGACTCCAGTTGTGAGACTGTTAATTCTGCCTAGTCCACCTGTGCGCTACTGAAACGCATTGTGTGTCTGGCCGTGATCTCTGCTTATAATTTCATGTCTGTACGTATATTAATTTTCCATAATATTGAAAAATTTATTAAGTTTTAGATTAGTGCAAAGCTTACATTGTTAGTAATGCTCAAATACACGAACAGTGTGATATTCTTAGTTTTGTTGCGCGTAACGTACCAATTAATCGAAGCTATCTGTTTAAAATGGCCGGACATGTTTGCTACTGTCCAAAAGGTATGCTATGAGCTAGTTTTAACTGAAAATGAAACTCCATATACGCATGTGTGTAAACCTTACTTTTGTTCCTCATTTACGAACTAAATGTAGGATAGGCTCGGATCCTACTACCGATTAGCCTGTTACCACGTTAGGATTATTTAATTATTGCTTGTAGCTTACCTGTTGCCTCCCGGCTCTCGATGTACTAATTGTACGTGTGTCTTTTGTGTCTGGTTGGTTTCGTTTCCCCTTTGCATGATACATATTAGCCTAGTTTTCCTTTTTATCATATTCCGTGTCTTCATAAGTTGAGCACTGGCACCATTGGATTTGCTTTCTAGTGGTTTTTTTAACTGACAAAATGTTTAAATCTAGTGCAGCGCTCTCTCGAATTGCCCCTGTTTTTCTGTGAAGTCGGTCTACCTGCATTTGACGCGGGAATATTTGATTCTTTGATTCGTCAAATTCTAGCTCACATTATCATCCTCTTTTATCAGAGCCAGAAACTCGATTGCAAATTGCTTCAACCAGCCAACCAGATTTTATTGTAAACATGTTTTTTCTAACAAAAATGGGTGTTTCTCTAATATAACTAGTTTTCTTGTAAAAGGTCACTGAAATCATAAATCGGAAACCTCCTTGTTAAAGTCTACAAATCAAACAATATATATATATATATATATATATATATATATATATATATATATATATAAACATGCCAGTAATGATCATGTTTTGCAAGAATAGACCAACTTGATCAGTTTTGTTGATTCAAAGATTTTTATTTGAGGAAATGAAAAAATCAGATATACAATCAAATAAATATATAACAGCTATTGATACTGTTTGTTGCGGAGAACTAATATATATGCAATTGTGCATTAGGTGTTGCGCACCTAGTAACAAATTAGTTCAAATATGACCAGAAAGATAAACCAAAGACAGCATGAACGGAAAGTATAATCTCGTGCACATTCGTTTCGTGCTTACTGGCGACTCATCAGTAGGAACCGGTATTACGCCCTTTACCCACTATATATTTGGGTGAGGAATGTGGGAAAATAGGACGGTAAAATCTCCTATGCGTATGTGTGTACATGCAGTAGTGAAACTAGCTTCATATAAAGTTATGGACAATGCGACTTCAACGCTAATTCACTATATATATATATATGCCAAGTCGGTAATGGGTACCAACAATATGGTTATTGTTTCAGTACCTGATACCAACATTATGGTTGCGGAAAATTTACATGATACCGACACTATGGTTGTCGAGTCGGTACATCGTACCAACAAAATGTATTTCACTTTATACTAAAGTATGCCAAAATTGAGAATTAAAACTGTTTCGGAACACTTGTTACTCAAGAAAATCCATACCCTCTGACTTTGATCGATATTAGTGATCATATGTCGCAATTTACCCTACTGGTCATTTTAGAAATAATTTTTTTCTATGTCCGCTAAACCTAATTCACAATTGCATATATATTAGGTCTCCGAAACTAAAAGTATCTAACTGTTATATATTTAATTTAATGGTGTCATGATTACTGCGTAATGTGATAACTGATATCGATCAAGACCAGTGTAAAGAGATTTGGTAGAGGAACTGGTGTTCAGAAATAGTTTTAATTCTCAATTTTGCCGAACATTAGCATAAATTGAAGTTCACTGAATCGGTAACATGGACCAACTCGACTATCATAGTGTTGGTAACATGTACATTTTCAGTACCATAATACTGGTGTCGGGTACTGACACAATAACCATAGTATTGGTACCCTTTACAGACTTGGTTTATATGTTATATATATAGTGATTTGGCTTTGAAGTCGCATTGTCGAAGACTTTATATGAAGTTAGCTTCACTACTGCAGGTTTAAACATTCGTATAGAGATTGTACCGTCCTATTTTTCCACATTCCTCACCAAAAATATGTAGAGAGTAAGGGGCGTAATTCGGGCTCCTACTGATGAGACGCCAGTAAGCATGAAACAAATGTGCACGAGAATTTACGTTCTGCACATGCTGTCTTTGGTATATCCTTGTTGTCCTATTTGAACTAATTTGTTACTAATTACGCAACACCTAATACAAAACCAAATAAATTGAGTCTAAATTATACTCAAATTATATGAATTTGGTCACATATTGGTGTGAAGAATGTTTTCGAATAAAGCTATTGAAAATACTAATCGGACTCTCAAATTGGGAAAATGGAGTTTAGTGATTACTTATTAATGGATCCGCAATCCTTTATTTGCTTACTAAACAGTAAAATGCGATATTATTCATTTCCACTTATTCGTATAAACTATGTATTTATAGATTTTGATGTAAAATTGCAGTTTTTCTTGCTTCAGCTTCTGGAATTTTGCTAATTGTTTGTCTAACTTTGCCAAGCTTAAAGTGAAAAAATGCACATTTGTACCTGCAACTTGTTCCTTCCACGCTTCATATACTATTGTAGGATTTTTATTTTGCTTTTGTTCACGTCGATGCAGTTTTTAGCTAGTTACTTTTTCGTCTAACCAGAGTTAATTAGCCTTTGCAATTTATATTCCTTTACCTGAAGCTGTTTCAGCTAATATTTTCTCAAGTCTTGGTCATTTCTATGTCCAGCATGACCTACCAGCCAAAACAGAATCATAATTATACGAACATTGGTTGCGCGGGCGGTGATAGAAATTATTATAATCAAGGTTGCGATCTTGATATA
The DNA here is from genome assembly GCA_029291075.1 of Eudiplozoon nipponicum. NCBI lineage: Eukaryota > Metazoa > Platyhelminthes > Monogenea > Mazocraeidea > Diplozoidae > Eudiplozoon > Eudiplozoon nipponicum. The sequence goes on from JAQBSW010005867.1 coordinate 47,424, forward strand.
AGCACCTGACCCATTAATTACTTACATATGTCAGTATAAACTAAGAATTGTATAGTGTAGAAAAGGCAATCCATCCAGTAGACCGGTTTCGTCCTTATTGGAAACTCATCACGTACTGGCTAGAATTTGCCGCAGACAGGGCTCGAACCTGGGCACGTCTGCTTCGGAATCTGGTGTTCTAACCACTGAGCCACCCTGCCGCACTACACTACACACAATTTTCAGTTATATACTAACTAATGTAACTTGGTTCGAGCCCTGTCCACGGCAAATACTGGCCAGTACATTATGAGTTCCCAGTAAAAACGAAACGGTTCTACTGGATAAATTGCCTTTCCAACACTGTACAATTTTTAGTTTATACTGACAAAATGTAATTAATTAAAGGATCAGGTGCTTATATCAAGATCGCAACCTTGATTGAAGTAAAACAGAATCATGCTTTTATGCTGATGGACACAGATTTGACGAAGTACTGCGAAAAGTAAGGCCAAACTATCTTCAATAAGATCGATTAAAACGTCAGTAGTAAATCAACTCTGGTTAGGCTCTACAGTGAACAGGTAAGTTTGTATTTGTTGTTGTTGTTGTTGTTGTTGTTGTTGTCGTCGTCTACTCTGGTAACGTTTTGTCTCATCAGTAGATATTACTCGTTTGCACAGCGTTCTCTTATTATTTTTTGTTAACTTGTTGTCTTTAATTCATTAACCCTGTTTAACTGCTAATAACTGGGGACCTCATTTTTTGCCTAACCGATACCGTTAACCCTCTTTTTGGTTCATATTTTTGGTTGGTGGAGGCATGTAACACTAGCGTGGTACTTCCGTCGTGTATTAAAATGGACAGGCTAATGTGAGCGCGTATTTCTTCTCTCTTTTGTAGGCGTCCAGTGAAGAATTGAATGGATCAGCGAAAAAACTGGTATGTGTACTTTGGATGTTATATTGAACTACTGAAGTTGAGGTCTACATCTCTAACTTCTAGTCTATTGTGGTTCTACTAATTAACACATCTCCATAGTCTGACTTCTATATTTTTGGCTCCTTTGTACACTTAACATAATCCGGCCAGAAAGACTGCTCCAGTTCGCATATAACGAAGTCAAGCCAAATAAGTAACGGTTTTAATAATATGGTTTAGAGACAATAATAGATGTCCAGTTACACAAAAGTCAAAAGTGACTAATATTTCACAACCATATAAACATAAGGAGGGAAGAGGAGAAAAAACGAAACTAATGAAACAAGCCTTACTTCATTAGTTTTGTTTGTTAAACTTGTGAGGCATATTGCAACTGATGAAGGCTATCGATAAGTTTAACCGAAATATATTGGTAAAAGAAAACTACTGGAACAATGAAAGCTGCGTTAGTCAAAACGCAGATTAGGTAATTTCAATTAATCCAGGTTCGCAAAAACAATCTTCATTCAATACAAAATATTGCTGGTTTAAATAGTTTGATTGTATAATTCTAGCAAACAAGAATTCTCAGAAAACGCTATCGGTTCAGATAGAAATACATTAAATGAAATTTGGCATGCTAGCTAAAAGTTAAAGCATAAAAAAGCTGGATGGTTCTAATGCAGTTATTCATCTACGCCATTATATCCTTTAGTTCAGGAGTTAATTATAGTAAAAATACATGTAATATGTGTACATTGATCATGCGAAAATATGATTAAACAGTTTATAACGTTTATGACGGTGGTGATATAATATAGTAACCGAAATGCATTTTAAAATACACATGATAAAGATTAAATAGGCAGTCAGCTATGTATCTGCACTACTATGACGCTGATGTAGCCAGGAAGTCAGCTCTATCTAGTCGGGGAAAGGCATCTGGTTAAACACCTAGTAATGAGACAGAATGCAGTGCTAACATCACTGTATTTCAGAACACAAAACAAGCGCTACTTCGCCTAATCAATTAATTTATATGTTTAACAACCAAAGTTCATATTGTGTTTTGAATTCTGGACATAATACAATGATTATCCTTTTGAGACATTATTCCAATATTTAAAAGAATAGATTAATTACGTTGTCCTTGTTGGGCGCAACGAGGTGTTTACATCCACTGTCCTCCTGATTATTCTGAATACTTAGACTTCCGGTTTCGGAAGCCTTTTTCAATGGAGAAAATTTGACATACGCTTACCTAGTGAAAAGACATGCTTAGGGGATCTAACAATAAGTATAAATGGGAAAATTTAAACTAAATTTTCCATTTTGATTGTAAAATTGTTTGTGGGATGTTCTTTCCGTTTGAAAAGGCTTCCGAAACCGGAAGTCGAAATATTCTGAATAATCCGGCGGACTGTTGATGAAAACACCTAGTTTCGCCAACAGGTAATGATTCAATGCATAATTTTCAAAAATCGTCTTCTGAGTTGATCCTCGTTAGTCAGTTTGTCGTCGTACTTTGATGTTGAGCGTAGACAGCCAAAACGTGTCAGCATGTGTGACATGTGATACCTTCGATATGCTGCGTGTCTAGTCAAATAAGCTTCTATTGATGCTTAGCTCAATTCCGCAAACTTTATTTAAGGAATTGATATCAACATTCATACAACAAGTGCTATGTTAATTAAATAAGTTATATGCATGTAGTAAACGTTGAAAAAAGTGTATATTCGTGTCATAATTTATTACTTTACAACGATAAAATAATCTTAAAAAACAACGATCAGGACTTTCTAGGTGATTAGTTCTGATCCAGGATTAGATGTTTCCGGAAGCGCTTACATCCACAGTTATTTTACTCAGATGAATCATTTCCTTATCATCTTACGTATAAAATAAAAAAACTTAATTCTTGGAGGTGTATATCTTAAATTCGAATTACAATATAAACTTATTTAGTATAAGTTATCTAGGAACCAGAAACTGAATACATTAATGATATGAACGTACTGATGCAGAATCGGGAAGTAATACATCTTGTCCATTTCAGACAATGTGTGAGTACTACTTTTTAACCTACAAACTGTTAGGTAATTCTTAAATGTTAAGTTTTGTTGCTCAGTGCTGTACTTTTTGTTGTACATTTGACCGCATTTTTCTTGTGCGGAACAGTTGATAGCATTCATAGGTCGGTAAAATCTTGAATACTGTACATTTTCAGGTTCTCCGATTATTGGCTTTGATTGATGGGTTCGCGTGTGTCCCTTTCTTTTTTACGCCTTCCATCAGCTGCTTGTCTGAATAAGACGTTGGAGCTCAGTTGGTAGAGCGGAGGACTGTAGATCCTTATGTCAGTGGTTCGAATCCGTTTCGCGGGATTAATTTAGAAATTCCCGTTTTGGAACAAAAAGAGTGGAAAATCTTGCTCCAACGTCATTTTCAGACAATCAGCTGATGCGAGGCTTAAAAAAGAAAGGACAAATGTGAACCCATCAATCGAGGCCAATGATCGGAGAACCTGATAATGTACGGTATTCAAGATTTTATTGACCTATGAGTGCAATCAATTGTCCCACACACGAAAAATGCGGTCAAATCCACTAGAAATTGTTAGTTCGATGAACTTTTTCCCACCTCGCAAATCATAGTGTTAGTATATTTCAAAGATCTGGCACACGTTATATTTAGCGAGTTGTCTATGAAGTCGCATTGTTAAAGACTATATGTTTTAGAATGGAATAGATTATTTACCTGATTTTAGGATTGCGTAGCGAAATGTTTGAATCCACTGTCATCATGATTTTTCCAGATATTTCGATTTCCGGGCACGGAAATCTTTTTCAATGGCGAACACATCACCCACTAAGTTGACAATCAGTATGTCAAGTGGAAATATTAGTTTAAACTGCCCCATGTATACTTGATGTTGCATCTCTTAAACATAACTTGTTTTTTATTAAAAAATGCTAGGAAAGTGTATGTCAAATTGGTTTGTGTATATGTCTGCATGTATACATTCTTCGCAATGAGATTACAGTGATTTAATGACAATTACTGACAACTCACTAGATAAGCGTACGTCATGCCTGTGTGTATGTGCTATCGTTTGTTTTGAATTTAGGATTTAACAGTTAATGCACGTGTACACTCATCCCAGTGAAATTACAGCGATTTGGCAACATCTGATTATTCACTTGATAAGCGTGTTTGTGTGTTTGTGCGTGAGCGTTTACTTAAGACTGAGAACTAATCTATTACATGTAATTACAGGCACGTGTAACAGTCATTCAAGTGAAACTAAAATGATAACTGTCATTTCCTAAATGCACACATCAGACCTATTTTTACACGTACTTTCTTAAATGAATTAATTACGACTGGCATTCCGGTGACTATATGTTGTTGACTTAAATACGCTTAAGTAAATTAAACCGTCAAAATGGCTATTTTTTAACCAATTTGTTACTAGATACGCTATGATTTCATATATATATTCGGTCTCCGCAAGTGTGAATTTATAACTACTGTCTATGTTGGCATCGCTAGCACAATGATAATGATTCTGTTTTGAATTAAGTATACAGTCTGTTCTTGTTTTATATACTATGTGCTTTATTAAGCCGATTAAGCGTTGGATTTGCAAAGCACTGTTTGCAAGCTTCGTTTCGATTGTTACCATCATCCGCACAATCACTGAGTGTTAAATTGTATTACCTGTATATGTGTATTTTCTAAAGCAGTGATCTGGTTTATTCTTTAAATCATGTTTGCGAGCTTGAAGTAAACACCAATTACATTGTATTTAACCAGTCGTCAAACAACATAAAACTACCGCCAGTCGCAACATTATGCTACACATGCCAAAGTTCTTCTCGAAACCTTGTAAACATTTATATGGATAGCAGTAGCTTGCTATATACGGGTTGTTGATATAAACTTCAAATGTCAGAATTGCCATGGTCGGGATTTTACTCTGCAGAGTAATTATTTGAAGTCACGAATCACGAATTACGTCACCAAAGTCGCGTATAGCAATCGATTTTTAGTTTTATATCAGCTAATGTTTATTTATCATTATTTCCTTCAGGTAGATCCTATTGGTCATCGTGTTTAGCTAAAGTTCCAATGATCGGTTCACGATCTGTCATTATATGGCAAACATGTCACCTGCGAAAGTGATATGGAAAAAGTTTCATGAACAAATATCATTACATATATTGTTGTTAGAGACTACGCAATACATAAACTAGCTTGTTTCGTCCTTGCACGGAACTCATCATTAAAAAACAAAGTTAAATTAAACAACATATATATATATATATATATATATATATATATATATATATATATATAAATCCTACCGTTATAAATTATTTCATTATCATTTCTTTAAGTGGGATTCTGTCTACCCTTCAGTGATAGATCAGGTTGTGAGTATGAACAAAATGCTCCGGAGTTGAAATTGAGACTGGCCACTCACGCAACTACTGCTGAGTACAAAAATATGTTGAAACCGGTCCAGTTCATGGACTGTGTTTAATGTCGTTCGGTGTTTACCTTATACCAACATGTAGTAGATGATTGAATTTACGCTTGTTGGAGCGCATGCCAAATTGTTTTGTGCAAAATAACATTGATGTTCTACGAATCTCTATAAATAAACATGTTCTGTCTAGTGAACGGTGCAGCATGACAATAAAACGCTTTTCAATTTGAATTAAGACTAGATGTTTGAGTATGCTAACTCATTCAAAGGCACGCAAAAACGCGCGAATGTACACACACATGATCTCAACTTCATATGTAAATTATATATATATATATAACATATATATATATATATTAATCACACAGAGAAATACAATAGAATTTCGCAACGGGTGTTTCGCTTCATATAACCATAAGAAAAAGGAAGTAAAGTTATAATAATTTTCAATGCCAAGTGATATATAATTCTTTTGAAATGCGAGCTTTAATAAAATTCATTGTACCCTTCCTAATAATAATAATAATTATTATATATATATATATATATATATATATATATATATATATAAACATAAAACAACAAGCACCTGACCTTAATATTCAAAAGCTTCATCAACATGATATTCTTATCGACTGGCCAAGAATAACAAAATTCAACAACAATCTACTAGTATCCAGTCAAGAACAAACAGGCCCTCGACTAGAATCAACAAACATACAATCGGATTGGCAACAAACTGAAGTGGAAATAACAGAGGCACATACGGTGACAGAATTTTCCAAACAATGTGGCGAAAGCTGCAAACAGTTAATG
>JAQBSW010005868.1:0-53619 GCA_029291075.1 Eudiplozoon nipponicum
TATTCTTATAATTAGGAAAACAACACAAATAACAAAGTGGATAAGGCCATTTATTTCGTGAATACTAATCATCTCTTATACAATCATACATATTTATACATTTTGGGTTGTCAATTGGTTATGTTATCGGTGACAAATCTGACTCGTTATTACTGCTGTTTCTTGTTTTGACTAGTAGGTGAGTGTGTATGCGTTTGTGTTTGTGTTGTGTATGTGTGTTTGCATGTAAAGGTCATTCTCGCAGTATTGCGAAGTGATGTCTGAGATCTTGTCATTATTGTTTTGATAACTTGAGAGTTAGCCATTTGTGCAAATTGTTCACTGTTATCTATACAAGTGCTATTTTTCCCAGTATAGTTGATCGTTTCACCCCGCTGCGCAAGGGTGCTATTTTCGCTTGGTAACAACGCTAATGTTGATTGTCGTGTTAAACGCTCACACTGTTTGGAGACTTCTGTCATCGTATGCGCCTCTGTTATCTCAACTTCACCTTGTTGCCTCGTATGCGCCTCTGTTATCTCAACTTCACCTTGTTGCCAATCCGATTGTACGTTTGTTGATTCTAGTCGAGGGCCTGTTGGTTCTTGGCTGGATACTAGTAGATTGTTGTTGAATTTTGTTATCCTTGGCCAGTCGATAAGGATATCATGTTGATGAAACTTTTGAATGTTAAGGTCGGGTGCTTGTTGTTTTATGTAAAGTGCTTCGTAGATGAATAATAATTTTTCGGATTTTGCTTTATGTAGAATTGTGAAATAGGTCGAATTGACAGGGTGCCCCGTTGCCAATATATGATCGGAAATAGCTGATTTTCCTGACGGTGGCAAGCCTTTGTTAATCAATTTCTGTGGCAAATGTTGCTGGATTCTGCTTATCAATTGCTTCTTCGTACGTCCGATATATGTGCTACCGCACATACATGAGAATTTATAGACTATGAATGATTTGGAGAGAAGTGGCAATTGATCTTTGGCATCCAACCTCATGATTCTCTGTGTACTGAATGTCATATTAACTTTAAGGACAACTTGTCCGTGTTAAAGTTAATATGACATTCAGTACACAGAGAATCATGAGGTTGGATGCCAAAGATCAATTGCCACTTCTCTCCAAATCATTCATAGTCTATAAATTCTCATGTATGTGCGGTAGCACATATATCGGACGTACGAAGAAGCAATTGATAAGCAGAATCCAGCAACATTTGCCACAGAAATTGATTAACAAAGGCTTGCCACCGTCAGGAAAATCAGCTATTTCCGATCATATATTGGCAACGGGGCACCCTGTCAATTCGACCTATTTCACAATTCTACATAAAGCAAAATCCGAAAAATTATTATTCATCTACGAAGCACTTTACATAAAACAACAAGCACCCGACCTTAACATTCAAAAGTTTCATCAACATGATATCCTTATCGACTGGCCAAGGATAACAAAATTCAACAACAATCTACTAGTATCCAGCCAAGAACCAACAGGCCCTCGACTAGAATCAACAAACGTACAATCGGATTGGCAACAAGGTGAAGTTGAGATAACAGAGGCGCATACGAGGCAACAAGGTGAAGTTGAGATAACAGAGGCGCATACGATGACAGAAGTCTCCAAACAGTGTGAGCGTTTAACACGACAATCAACATTAGCGTTGTTACCAAGCGAAAATAGCACCCTTGCGCAGCGGGGTGAAACGATCAACTATACTGGGAAAAATAGCACTTGTATAGATAACAGTGAACAATTTGCACAAATGGCTAACTCTCAAGTTATCAAAACAATAATGACAAGATCTCAGACATCACTTCGCAATACTGCGAGAATGACCTTTACATGCAAACACACATACACAACACAAACACAAACGCATACACACTCACCTACTAGTCAAAACAAGAAACAGCAGTAATAACGAGTCAGATTTGTCACCGATAACATAACCAATTGACAACCCAAAATGTATAAATATGTATGATTGTATAAGAGATGATTAGTATTCACGAAATAAATGGCCTTATCCACTTTGTTATTTGTGTTGTTTTCCTAATTATAAGAATACTGTGTTAATTAAAAGGGTATGGATATAATAAATATATATATATATATATATATATATATATATATATATATATATATATGGACAATACAGTTAAACAATAATTGATTGCGTGGGTGGTGGTTACAAATTCATTAAATAAAGTTTTCGAACTTGAAGTAAACACCAATCCCATTGTATTTAACCTGCATAGAAATTGTGCAGCCGACATTTCCAGTCACGTTCAATGTATGCAAGACTACTAGAGGTGAGAGCCGCATATCTAATTTTGCTTTCCATATATATGCAATGCGGTTTGATCCTCGCCAGTCAGTTTGCCGTCGTACTCTAATGATGATCATGGAAGGTCAAAACGCGTCAGTGCGTGCGACTGGCGGTAGTTTTGTTATGTTGTTCGACGACTAGTTAAATACAATGGGATTGGTGTTTACTTCAAGCTCGCAAACTTGATTTAAATAATTTTTTACCACCACCCGCGCAATCAATTATTGTTTAATAGTATTGAAATGGTTTTTATTTACAGTCTATTTATAATAGTAGCTTCCTAGTAAAGAAGTATGTCTCACAAGCCTAGCTTTCGTTAAAACTAAAAATCGTTGTTTTGTCCTATGGCATTGTTGGCGTGACAAGATATATTTAGTTAAAATACACGCGTTACGTATCTTATATTTATCCACCAGGTCGGTGTGCTCTGATATGCATGAATTCACTCTTCATCTGCTCCTACCCAAAAAATTATTAAAACACAGTTAAAAAATCAATTGAAATATAATGTTAGATGTAGATTATGGTGGAATTTTGTCTTTCATGATAGGTAGATGTAATCAAATCTATGTCGGCTGAAAACTGTGTGAACGTCAACGCGGAACGCGAATTCCTTTATGCGTACCATTTTCGCTTCATCCTTATATTCCTCACTGCTGAGCAAAAAATCACTGCGTGTTTTATTACATTATGAGCGCCCTTGTTTATCCATAACATGTGGTGAGTAATCATTAACGAAAATAAAATTATGCACAGAACCAAACTCAATCATGCGAATGAATACGTAATGCACCATTTCATTTGGCATCTAAACCTGTTATTCATCTCAAGGAACAATAACTGTTGTCATGTAAATCTTATGCTGACTACGTTTTTATCTATCAAGTCTGATATGCGTGTAAAATATACATGTATGACTAATTTGAGCTGAAAACCAAAAGATTTCTTACTTAATTTGCCTCATTTGTTATTTGGTTTGAAGCGACAACGTTAATGACGTGGGCATTAATGCTGCTTTCTAAACACCATTTATATATTTCGTGACCTTCTACAGTTTCCGGTATTGATGATGAGCAATTGGTGTAGAACACTTACACATAAGAAAGAATGATTAAAATTGAGTTTTAAAGCTGTAAAAAATAAACGAATTCTCGTTCTAGACACACAGATAATTAACAAGATCAGAAACGGCTTAATTACTTTATCCAACTTACAAGCATACGAGGCCAAATTATTTATTCGAATCTATATATATATATATATATATATATATATATATATATATATATATATATATATATATATATCTTTATAATATCCATGCCTTTTTAATTTAACACAGTATATTTATAATTAGGAATACAGAACACATTAATAACAAAGTGGATAAAGGCCATTTATTTCGTGAATACTAATCATCTCTTATACAATCATACATATTTATACATTTTGGGTTTTCAATTGATTATGCTAGTGGTAACAAATCTGACTCGTTTTTACTTCTGTTTCTTGTTTTGGCTAGTTGGTGAGTGTGTATGCGTTTGTGTTTGTGTGTATGCGTGTTTGCATGTAAAGGTCATTCTCGCAGTATTGCAAAGTGATGTCTGAGATCTGGTCATTATTGTTTTGATGGCTTGAGAATTAACCATTTGTGCGCATTGTTCACTGTTACATATACAAGTGCTATTTTTCCCAGTGTAGTTGATCGTTTCACCTTGTTGCGCAAATTTATCATTTCCACATGGTAACAGCGCCAGTGTGGATTGCGCAACAAGGTGAAACGATCAACTACACTGGGAAAAATAGCACTTGTATATGTAACAGTGAACAATGCGCACAAATGGTTAATTCTCAAGCCATCAAAACAATAACGACCAGATCTCAGACATCACTTTGCAATACTGCGAGAATGACCTTTACATGCAAACACGCATACACACAAACACAAACGCATACACACTCACCAACTAGCCAAAACAAGAAACAGAAGTAAAAACGAGTCAGATTTGTTACCACTAGCATAATCAATTGAAAACCCAAAATGTATAAATATTTATGATTGTATAAGAGATGATTAGTATTCACGAAATAAATGGCCTTTATCCACTTTGTTATTAATGTGTTCTGTATTCCACTATATATATATATATATATATATATATATATATATATATATATATATATATATATAACCACGCTTCTGCACTGGACTCCTGCTGCTGCAAATTTCTAGCAGATTTTCGCTCATTCAAACCAATTATTAATAGTAAGAATACAGTACAAAGTAAAACTCACCATTCAACCGCATTTTTTACACCTATCGAGTAGAATTTAAACCGTTTATTTAGAAAATATCAGAGTCAACGTATAGTGCGTTTTCTATGCAGATGCAATGATAATGGCCCAACAGAACTGTTCGTAAAGTAAATTTCTGCTCCAGCTTGAAGCATCCCGATATTCAACCAACAGCTACCTAAACAGACCAAATGAATGCATTTTTCACAAAATTGTCCTGGCGTTGGCAGCTAGAATCGGATAAATACCATACTCTCATCGTTAAAGAGAACATTCACTAATATGCTTATGTGTCATAGAAATGAACCTATGGTTCCATAGTTGTTTTTTAATCTCTGCCAAGCCGATTTGTCAGGCTTCACGAGGAGCCGGGGAGAAATTCTTTGACAACAGGTAGCAATGCTCCATTCAGCACAAACTTGGGCTTCTGCTCAAAATCGGTCACGATACCAGCTTTCAATGAATCGAACCTTTAGATTAAAAGGACTACACTTCTCAGCACGATAAATAGCTGGTCTGGAGGCCCTCACTTTTCCATTCAGACAGCAGCCTTTTCATTGAATTCGATGAGTAGGCAACCCGGCTATGACCATCGATTTTCATTCCTAAGAGCGTAGCACACATCAGAAAATATGCATCGGCAATGAAGTCGGATATGGTAAAAGCAGATAATTAAAACGATTAAATCGCTTGGTCATGGAAATTGTTATTACATTTACCAACTCACCAAGGAACATCCGGCTTGTAGGAAGTATATAGTGTGCTCCAACAGTCCGATTAACAATTGAACACGAGCCAATTGGTCAATACATTCTTTTGCAAGTCGCGAAGCTCTGTCCAGATTTGCAAATTACCGCTTTGCCATCACGTACTAACTTTAATCAGATCGAAAAGGTTTTTATCATTAAATAAATACAACGAAGTAATAATAGAAACCAACGCAAGTTGGAAATTTAAGCATCAGAGTTCAATAAGGCCAAAATCGTTCTATTGGATAAATTGCGTTTTCTACATTATTCAATGCTCTGTTTATACTGGCAGATGAATGTATGGAATGTTATTGGTGTTTATATTTAGATTGCAAACTTGATTTAATTAGTTAACCTTACCTCCCGCTCACCCAATGTACGTTTATATATATATATATATATATATATATATATATATATATATATATTCATTTAATACCACTTCCTCATGTAGCGTGGTGTCTATTCTATAATGACAGATTGTGGGTGGTTGATAGAGCTTTAGCTCTAAAGAGATGCCATAGAAGCTTCACTTAATGGAAAGTCCGACCAATAAATATTAGTTTGCATAAAAATGAAAATTTTGTGTGGCTTGCGGTCGTTTGGCTTAGTGGTTAGAGCAACAGACTCCGAACTAAGCTTGCCCAGGTTCGAATCCTGTCCGCGGCAAATACTTGACACTTCGTGAAGAGTTCCAATAAGTACGAAACCAATCTACCGATAGAATTGCCTATTCTACACGATACAATGCATAGTTTTTACGGTATGTTGTATGCATATAATAAGACTAGTATTTATATCAAGATCGCAGACATGATTCAAATGATTTTTATTACCACCTGCGCAACCAACGTTCGTTTAAGCTAAGAGATCAGTGATGTAGTAATTTCAACTTATATTAATAAATGTGCTATATTGCTGGTCTTGTGCGGTGAAAAATCAGCAAAACATAACAGTCAGTGCTTTCAATTTTATTTTGGTAACCAAAATCCTGATTGTTGTCAAATTCAAACAGCCAAACAAAGCGAAACAAGTTGGAAAATCAGATAACATTAAAAGATCAACGAGCATTTCGTATGTTATAAAACAAAAAATTGTACAAAGACAAACTATGAACAATGTAATAAACTAAAATGTAACACACTGAACCTATTGTTTATGGTTGAAATTTGTTCTGCATATCTTGATGTAAGCCGTTAACAGTTACTTGTAACACTTGTCACCATGTCAAACTGAGAATACTGATAGCTTAACATTTATGACGATATTTCTATAAATGCCTATATCTCCTACATGCATAACCAGTTAATTCTGAAGCATACATTATGGTCTTTACTCCGGAAAACTGAAGTATCTAAATCCACGATATATGTCAAATACAGACAAGACATCTTTGAATGAGAATTTCACGAAATGTTATAATTTTGGCATTATAGGAAAAAATAACGTTTTCCGAGTCTTATTGTTGACCCTGATTACATCTACCAGTCAACAATCAGAACGGAAATCAGTGTAAGCTATTTGAATGTCTTATATGTTTAAAATTTCAAGTGATTTTGTCCTATAACCAGTAAGTACACTTGTTCAATGTGCTTGGTAAATTAATAAGCCGTTATAAAATGGTGACTTCGACGGATTCCTTAATCCGTTAAATAGAAAATCCGAACGATGGTGCTCACTTTGCCATCCAGGTTTATTAATGAACTGTACTCCACTCTGACAGAAGCCATTTCAACACAAAAGGACCTAATCACTTAGCTATTACTAAAAGTAATTATAGCTACGGCTAGCATACATTAATGCTATCATGTTTTGACCAATCTTTTCAATCCATCGATGACTTACTACCACTGGCAATTTACAATTACTAGACACTAGCATTCATTATAGAGATGAAGAAGTTAGTTCTGTTCTCCTTTTTCGTAAATAAATTATTTCGCCAGAATGAATTCTGCAATAGTTATCAATTTTCAGTTTGATTCAGAGAATACTCTATTAAAGTGGGTAAACCAATATTTAGCAAATATCCTGATTGAAATTTTTTCTGCGGAATTAAATTTGATGTGTTACAAATGAATTTATGTCCAAGAGATTATTCATCAATGATTCATCACATGACTCAGGAAAATTTTTTAATCATTAATTATTTATCCGATGTAGATAATATATCTTATCTCATTTAACCTGGCTATATATATATACGATGTCGGAAAAAATTAAAAATTGAATAAAGTTGCAAATTCTATTAACATGATATTGTTATTATTGATTACTCCCCATTGTTATACAAAATTGCGAAACCTGAATTTTAGCATAAAAGCAATTTGGTTCTGAGTCATGCATCTCATACTATATGCTACGAAATGTAATTTTGTGTTGACTTTTTTTATTAATTACTTTCCTCAGGTCGTCCAGCTTGGGCATCTTTACGAACCTAAAATTTCACATAATTTTCTCATATTTTTCATTATAAGATGGACTTCATATCAGCTAGGGAAGTGAAAATAAAATAAAGTAATCTAACATGCGTGGAATAAAAATTTGGCGACGGTATGAACGAAATCATGTAGAAGATGGAAAATCCAACTTATTTTCAATGGAGTTTTCGTTCTTTTTAGGCGTCCATCCTTAGTAGCTTGAGGCGTTGCTGTCACTTTAGAAACCGGTAGCATATGTTATAGAGTCTTGCAAATCATTCTCTATGTATACATATTGATATATATGATAATGTGCTTTATTGTCATTATTGCCATGTTAGTAATCATTTAACGAAAAGAAACTACAATTAGTAATTTGATGAGATTATTTTCATTTCGCAATTATACTGATTATTAATTCTGATTAGGCTAAACAGGATATAAGTTTTAGGCACATGTTTACTTTACATGATTCTACAATGTAATTAATAAATTCGCGTTAAAATTCTATTATCTCGTCCAATTTTATGCTTGGTGTCGGTTAAAATGAAGTGAGTAATTTGAAATGACTGGTTATGTAAGCTGTCGTGTTGAATTTACTCTGGTTATGAATCAGTTGTAGAAAATGCGTACATAATATATATATATATATATATATATATATATATATATATATATATATGCTAATGATGAATATAATGCGGAAATGAACACATTACGGATTTCTTTCCACATCCTATTATTAGATATTGTTTAATTTTCGATAAATGCTCGAAAATTCAAAATTTATATGGATTACACCTATATTGTCGAATATTTAGCTTTAATAGACACCAATTAATAAGGAAAGAAGGTTTTCACGGCGAATTTATTACAAAATTTTAAGGCGTCATTTGTTGAAGATCAAACAAACAATTCGTGGGGATGGAAATGTATTAAAATATAAATTATAATAAAGTCTAACAAAACGTGGTCACATTTTAACTTTGGAATGCACACTTGAAAATTGAAAATTTCAATCTTCCATCCTCCTAAAATATCTTAATTATGCAGACGTCCAGTATAGAAATGGTCGAAACACGTTCCAACCATAATAATTTACGATTTTACGACTTTTTGTCAACAAAGTTCCAAAGGCCTGGCCGGCTTGATGTATTTCAATAGTATTGACCAACTTAGGAAACAAAGGAATGTACAAGATTTAGATCATAGGTTGCAGATCTAAAAAATAATATTTGAAAATGCGACAAGCCAAAAAAATAGAAAAGCACACGACTATTTAAAATAAGCATAATGAAGACTTTTTGAGGTTCCATATGGCTCTCTGGCCAGATGGCCATTCTGTAAATTGCTTGTTAACACAGTCGATTGATATCTGCCAAAATGGGGTATAACTCTAAGTAGATCCGTTGAAACTTCAGCATTGGCTTAGAATTCGTATTTTTAAAAGTTATATCCTACCAGTTGGTGATTAAGCTAACATGGGAGATCTTTGCAAACTGGCTTATTTTGGACTTTATTATGTGTTGCATTATTTAAAAGGAAATTCGCATACTTCGAAAAATGCCCGTTTGGAAAGTGTTCCAGGTTAACTGCTAGTTTGTAATTGTTTCGATTTTTTGTTTCAGCTAGCGTAGTTTAATTGAAACATGCATAATTTTGTTGGTTTGACCACGTAACAATGGCCTTGCTTTTATAAATGCGTACTGGTATAACTGTGGCTAACAAGAATCAAAACTTAATTGATGGAATATTTAGTAGTTAGACACTGTTTGTAGCGGAGAACTAATATATATATATATATATATTCAATTGTGTATTAGGTGTTGCACACCCAGTTATAAATTAGTTCAAATATGATCAGAAGAATATACCAAAGAAAGCATG
Source organism: Eudiplozoon nipponicum (assembly GCA_029291075.1). NCBI lineage: Eukaryota > Metazoa > Platyhelminthes > Monogenea > Mazocraeidea > Diplozoidae > Eudiplozoon > Eudiplozoon nipponicum. The sequence continues at coordinate 9,669 of JAQBSW010005868.1, forward strand.
TTACTAAATGTGCAACACCTAATGCACAATTGCATACATATTAGTTCTTCGCCACAAACAGTATCTAACTGTTAAATATTCAATTGAGTGATAACATGATTAATGCGAAATGTGACAACTGATATCGAAAAGGCCAGAATGTATGGATTTGCTGGAATAACAGGTGTTTAGAAATAGTTGTACATCTTAATATGTTGGTGAACGTTAGCATACATTTAAATCCATTGTGTTAATACCTTGTACCGACTCGGCAACAATTGCGTCCGATACCATGTATGTTTTCCGTATCATAATGCTGGTATCTGGTACTGACATTATAGCTATAGTGTTCGCACCCTGTAGAGACATGGAATATATATATATATATATATATATATATATATATATATATATATATATGTAGAGAGTTGACTTTGAACTCGCATTGTCGAATAATTCATATGAAGTGTGCTACACTACGCAGGTTAACACGTTCATAAAGGAGATTGTAACGTCATGTTCTCGTAACATCGATTCCTTATGATGAGTCGCCAGTAAGCACGAAACGAATGTGCATGAGATTATACTTTCCGTTCATGCTGCCTTTGTTTTATCCTTTAGGTCATATTTTGTCTAATTTGCTTCTATTTGCGCGACACAAAATAACCAGATTATTGATGTAAGATTAGATTCTGTAGCTCTCGATAGCAGCAATTCATGCAATTAAAGGCTGATAGAAATCTGAGTAAGGGAAATTCAGTATTACTTTCCATAGTATTTAAATTTAGTTTTGATAAAAAATTGAATTTATTCTGCCAGTTGTGAATAATTAAAAAAACATAATTGACATAGTCAACTTTCTAATAGTTTTTTTGAAATTTACTTAGGTCTAGTAAGATTTGATTAGATGAGTGAAACCTTCGTGTTTATGTACCTTTATTGTATATCATATTTCCGTTGTGAATCTAAGTTAAATTAAATGAACAGTGAACATGCAAAAAATCAAATCATAGCACAAATTCATATGCATAACATTCGAATTTTCACATAAAAACTTGGCATGAAACATGCAAAACTATTTCTCTTGTTGGCAAAGAAGCAAAGAAATTGCCTAATAAACAGGATACAGTTCATTCGAATTTGTTGCTCAAATATTGACAAATGATTATATTTAGTAATTTTCGATAAAAAGTTTTTTTCCGGAAAGCCTTCTTTTCTTTGGTTATTGCACTGGTGATTGATTTTTCTTCATATATTTTAATTTATGAAATAGTTTCCAGCTTGTGCAGATATGCCCGTCTTGCAACAACGCATGATTTGTAGATTTTAGCATCGATGGAATTTTAAAGAATGCAATTCCGTATGTTGTTAATGACAATAAAGAAGTAATTGATGTACCTGCTTCTACTCTAATTTGAAGACAATCCTGTTTAATTGCTAATTGACTGTTCTGATGATGGTGATCAAATTGATCGTAATGTATGGCTGGTTGCCCTATAACTTTTGGTGATTTTGGAACCTTTCTCACACAGACTGAATGCTTTTTTGTTTGATAAAGAGAGTTTCCTGTGTATTATGTCTGTTTGGTCTCGGTAGAACCTGGCAAATGCTTAAGGTAGCCAACGCAATTGATTCGTTATGTGTATAAATTTTTGGTCTCTACTGCCTTCTTCCGTTTCGCCTTGTTCCTCAAATTTGTTCTATCCCTTTGGACCCAAAGTGGGGTGTGCGGAGTGCAATGTTGAATGCTCATATTTTTTCGAAATTTTTGTCGTTGACAACAATGGTTGTGATGCCATATGCGGAGTTGTTATTCTACTTTAGTCTGTTGCCAATCCGATCGAATGTTAGTTGAGACAGTTCGAGGGCGTGTTTGGTCTTGCCTTGATGCCGGTCAATTATTGTTGGATTTTGTGATTCGTGGCCTGTCGACTAGAATATCATGATGATTAAAATTGTCAATGCTTATATCGGGTGTTTGTTGTTTAATATAAAGGGCTTTATAAAGATTTAATAATATCTCTTATTTTGCTATGTGTAGAATTGAGAAATTGACCAAATTTGGTGAATGCCCAGTTTCCAATACATGATTGAAAATAACTGATTTTCCTCACATGCCAAGCCTTTTTAATCTATTTCTGGGGTAAATACTGCTGAATGCTGTGAATCAATTGCTTTATCGTACGGCCTATACATATGCTACCGCATACATGAGAATTTATACACAATGATTAGTGGCCACTAGCATGATCAAATGAAATTTGTTTCGTTTCTTATTAAGAAATATAATGTATATATATATATATATATATATATATATATATATATAAACGTGAAGCGTTCCATATTTTTCCTTGTTCTACGTTCCCTAGTTCTTATATATATATATATATATATATATATATATATATATATATATATATATATATATATATATATATATATATATATAATATCCCGAGAAACGTACACATTGATTAAATGGGATTCAATTTACATGTGAATATTGTTGATAAATTTTTTAATAGAGAATTTGTATAACATTAACTACGCAAAACCGTAAAATACATATTGGGTATACATGGTCTTTCAAAGGAATGGGTTAATGCTTATTGATTTTGAATTATATATGTCATATGTGTGGGTGATTTGAGATTTGTATTGAGAAGCTTTGAAACGTGTCTGTTGATGCTACTTGTCTTCTAGATGTGCGGCATCTAATTATTTCTATAAATACGCACATTTTTAATTGAAAAATAATCGCGAAATGAAGATGATTGGACATTTTTAAAAATAAAACATTATGAGCAATTAATTTTTAAGAAAAAATGATCAGATCATTCCTTTACAATGGAGGAGTCAACATAAAGCACGCGCGACCAAGTGTCTATTCGAATTTACCACTTTAATGATATTTATTTACTCACCTTGAATATTTAAACAATATAACATGAATTTGAGTTCAACTAGGACTATAAAAACGAAATTTTCGACAGAAGTCAGGGAGAAATTAAAAAAGGTCTAGCACAAATGTTAAACTCCAATTAAGTTATTCTCAACACCTAAATTTCGTAGGACTACTTAAACAGTTCGCGTGAATAAAAGCTGTCCATGGAATGGAATTTTGAAAGTTTGATTAAACGTTTGAATTTACCCGATTTTAAAATAATACTTCATGTATATATATGCAGACACACACACACTTGAGAATGCGAACACACATGTATAACGTGCTTACATGTTCACGCGCGTACTCACATGCACGAACTCGTAGTCACTGAGTTCTTCTGTTGCCAAAATGTATGCATTCTATCGTGTAGAATATTTGTCAATCAAAATCAAGCTGTCAAAATGATTAATTCAACAATTACTATAATCATTGTTGCAAGCTTGATATAAGCACCTGATTCGTTAAGTAAATATTTCAGTATAAATTAGGAATTGTATAGTGTTCAAAAGGAAATTCATCCAGTAGATCGGTTTTGTCCTTATTGGGAACTCATCATAGAATTTGCCGCGGACAGGGCTCAAACCTCGGCACATTTGATTCTGAATCTGGTGCTTTAACGATTGAGCCACCCTGCCGCATACTACACACAATTTTCAGTTGTACACTAACTAATGTAAATTTGTTTTCTTTTTCTTCTCTTAGGTGGAGATCTTTATGGCATCCATTTAGACCCAAAGTTCCAACTAACCATCCCCAATCTGCCATTACTAAACAGCAGCACACTACAATCAATTAGTGTTCAATTACTTACATATGTCAGATCAATTCAGCAGTTCATTCAAATAGGTCGCAAGAAATCTGCATTTTTACCGTAAACCCACATCTGACAATGCGTGTCAAACTTGGGTCATTATGTAAATAGAAAATATTCCTTTAAGCGACCCATCGCAAGGAGATAAATTAATTTGTACTAACAAACTCATTTCCATGGATTTTCAGCTTTTCGCTATAGACAGCAATCAAAATGTCGCTGCAGCTCGAGCTATTTAACATAATTCGATTTCATTTTTTATGGTTGAAAGTTATTTTTCAACCTCAATATATGAAGTTTGACAACTTAAGATTAACAACTATCTAATTAAATTTAACCACCTATACAACATAGAAAAATTAATTGCAGTCACTCGAACATACGCTTTTCGACCTTTCCTGGTGATAATCATTGCTGGACGACAAACAGAGTAACAAATATCAAACCGCTATGCATTCATAAGTTATGAAAAACTGGAAATGTGGCCTCTCAGAACAAGTAACATTGCATATATCTCGATCTCCAGTACACGCAATCAATTATTGGTTGATTAAATAAACTATATAGATGGGACAAAAGCTGAAATAATGTTATGCCACTGTCTGCAAAGTAATTGTTGACCCAACATATCCAATGTTTGTAAAACCACTAAGGGTGACAGCCACATACCTGATTTACCATACATTATAAATTTTAGTCAGTTTAATACTAGATAGCCAGTTAGCAGTCATGCTCTGATGGTGTAGTTGGAAGATCAAAGTTCGGTAGTTTTTCTATATTGCGTGACTGGTAAAAGTGGATTTGTGTTTAGCCGAAGTTCGAAAACTTAATTTGAAGAACTGCTGTCACCGTACTCTGAATCATTTCTAATAACAATAGATAAGCAAAGAAAATGCTTTATTATTCGAGTACACGACACAGCAATTATCTATCAGGCAATAATACTCAGAATTTCGAAACTCCACATTAGTTCGTGTGAATTTTACAATATGTTAATTTTCACCTGAATATCATTCAGTGTTGTTACCTGATTTCCAACGCTACTCATGAGTTTATATGCAGAAACCGGATGTCATGTTGCACAAAAATTCTATGCTTTTCAATATTTTATTAATTTTCCTTCCCAACCTCCTAGAGTATTATGATAAACATTTTATTTCATAAGGCTCAACCTTATACGAAGATCGGAATAAATTGAAAGATATAGTACATTTACCGTTTATACTCTTTTACCATTAGTGTTGCTTACAGTAATCTATTAAAATTTTTTATTGACAATAGTTTGGAAGAATTCACTGCCGTTTCGATCAACAATTTAAATCAATATTGCTAGCCTGATATAAACTTTAATCTAATAATATATATATATATATATATATATATATATATGTCGGTTTAAACTAAGCAATGGGTAGTTTATGAAAATCAATTAATTCGTTACACCAGTTTCGTCCTTATTAAAAGCTCTGCAATTACTGCCCAGAATTTTGCCACTGACGAGGTTCGAAACTAAAATTTTGCTATCTGCACTACCCTGTAGCACATTAAACACAATCCTCAGTTATATACTAAATTATGTTTTTTTTCAACCTATCTCTCAGGTGGAAATTAGATGGCATCTCTTTCGAACTAAAATTTCAACAGGACATCCAGAATTTCTGTTCATAGCACAGAATTCACTCAGCCTACAAAAGTGATTTTAAATTAATATTTATTCAATCGAATAATCATTGGTCGTGCGGATGATGTTAACAATTATATGAATCAAGTTTGCGTGCTTGATATTAAAAAATCCAATTATACACAAATTTGTCACGATCAACATTTGAGCATATCTGTGAAAAAGCTAATCGCCAATAGATTTTGTTTTCATTTTACACATTTTGACATACTTTAATACATAATAGTTAGAGACTGTTGCGATTATGTATTAGGTGTTGGGAAACTATTACAAAATTAGTTCAAAAAGGACCAGAAAGATAAACCAGAGTCAGTAGGAACGGAAGTTATAATCTCATGTGCACATACGTGTCATGCTTTCAGGTGACTTATCAGTGGCATAAGGCGTAATACCGGCCTATACTGATGAGTCTCCAGTATGCCCAAAACGTTTGTGCACATGAGATTGGATCTTTCGTCCATACTGACTTCGGTTTATCCTTCTGGTCCTACATGAAAAAAATTGTTTCTAGGTCTGCAACACCTAATACAAAATTACGATTACATTATTAGATTATCTTAAATCAGCTCCAGTTTTATATCCTTGCTCGATCTGGAACGCGTTGCTTGTAATTAATTGTCGCCGATTTGCATTGTAACTTTTAACCTTGCAAAAGTATCATCGTCAGCAAAGCTTCTACAACGCTGAAAGTTACATGAATACTGTTCATTTGATAAAAGCTGAAAAATATTTACGTTGCCAAGTAAATTAGAAGTTCCAGTATCCATATTTTTAGCTAGAATATTTCAGAAAATTAATTATTTAACTTGTTGCAGCTGCATATGTACATGCAGCTCTACGATATTTAAAACCAGATAATTAAACAAAGAGTAGCTGCAAATTTAGAAATTAACTAGAAAGTGTTGCAAATATACGTGCATGTTCATTAATTAAAATAAACGAATAGAAATATTTATTATTCATAAGGAGTTAATGTTAAAAATTGATTTTTAAAATTTATTAATTAAACAGTTTTGGAAAATTACAAAAATGATGCGATAATTATGATTTTACACAGCTTTTAAATTATCTAATGACAATATTATGTTTACTTATTAAATAATAATTATTAGATGGAAACACGCGTATTTATAGAATCGATTAAATGACATAGAAATGAAATTATGTTCTATATATATGTTATATATCCAAGAAAAACTAATAAATGACAACGTTAGTTAGCCAATGACAATTGTTGCCATGAAGAGTTTTATTGAAGAAGGCTTAAAACAGAGAATGTTTTTTAAATTTTGTCCAAATCTCCTGCGAATAAATATTTATCCGATTGATCAAATTTGTCTTCGGTAATCCTAACTGAAGTAGCAGTAAATGGCTTTCTTCAAAAGTTGATAATCTTTAAGTGAAAAAATAGCGGAACAATTTCCGTCAAGGATCTGCCAGATTTAATTAACATAATTATTCAGTATATTTTTTCTGCCATGCTCTATATTTATGCGATTAACTAGATCGTATAGATGCTTTGATAGGGACATACTAATTTGAGTATGCTTCCATATTTAGTGACTTTCATAATAAATTTACGCTGAATAAAACTGTTCAACCGAATATCATTCTATCGTGCAATGACATTGCCATGGGGCTTTCCATTCTTTAAGCGAAACTGTGTCAATTTACGTTTATTGTATTTAATCTTTGTGTAGTGATATATATAATTTCTTGGTAGTTCAAATCTGAACCGAAATTTGTATTTAAAAAATGTAGTATTGTACTCAATTTCTCCAGTAAATCAGTTGGTAAGATGGAGCAAAAGAGCTATTGAATAATATTAAACCTGCTTTTAAATTCATATCTGGAAATATATACTCTTTTCATTTAGAGACTAACTATTCGACAAACATTATCCGTTAAATGTGATAAAATTATGAAAATACAGCAGGCGGTGATTAGAAGTTTTCAGCGTCTTAAAATAGATATCCTTTAAAACGACCTTAATTGAATTATAACTGTAAGATTTAACGAATTTTAATTGCTCAACCATGTAGAATTTGGACATAGAATGTCTTAAATTTTGCAAAATTTTGCGTTGTTTTGCTCAGACCAATTAGGGAAATATATGCGTGACTGAACACTAACTTTAATAAATAGCTGCATTTTCAAGAGCAGTGATCAGATGCCAAGCGAGTATATCAAATAAATCTTGGAGAAATTCTCTAAAATTCTTAAAACTAGAACATGCTCATATAGCGGAAAATATCAAATAGGCGCAAATTACTCTTAGTATTTATGAGTTTAATCGATGTTTCGGTGGAAGGTAAAGCCTGGTTTAAACATTGTAATAATATGTATGAAGCAAATCATTTGAAATATTTTTGGCAAACAATAAGAGTGAAATTTAATCATGGAAATCCTATATAGAAAACATAGAAGAAATGATACTCTCTCAGCTACCTTAAACATCTGTTGACGTAGTGCAGCAGAAATCAAATAACACTTTATTGGGCAACAATGCCAAATTCGATACCACAATTAAATTCCAGACACCAGCAAACATTGCTACAGTTTATATGAATATCCAGAAGTATACATTTATATCGTGGCTAACAGGAATGACGGTTGCATTTACGGAATGCGCTCACTAATAATGTTAAATCGCAGTTATTTTTCAACATAGAGGATAAAGTTGATGCTTTTTGTTGACTAACTTAAGGTGATATAAATTGATACTAAACTACACTATGTGCTTTATCTCACCAACTGACAGTGAAAAATGTAAACTGATATGTTGGAGCACCCGTAAATTACTGTCTATGTTCTACAATTTTTAGCTGAAAAAAACGTTTTACTTGGTAGTGCACACATCACGAAATGCATAGTACACAGGGAGTTAGTCAAAAAATAATTTTGGTGAGTTGTCCATCCGCTTTATTTGCCAATATCGCATGATAATTTCAAAGTGTAACAACGTCGTAGATAAGGGTTAAATTACCGCCATATGCAAATGAACTGCTAAAGAAGTAAAACATTATGTTGCATTACTAAATGTTTCTAAATCGTCCGCAAAATTGCGAAACGAATGAATATACACATTTGGCTGTAGCTTCATAAGGCCGTTTAACCATTTGTCCAGGACTAGCGAGTGTCGGAAATTTTGAGGCGCGAAGCCTCCGATTATAAGAGGAGGTTGCCTTAGACAGTTGTATAGTGGCTTTGTAAACTTACACATTCGTTGGACAGTACACACAGTCATGTTAAAATTTCTGGATGACGTTTGAGCTTGTACATATCGAAGTTAACAGCGGCATACTTTCTATTTCCCTATCAATTTTTAAAGATAAATTACACCTACGCCAATAAAAAAAATATAGGTTGTGGGTTACCTGGCCATAGAAAAAAAATAAAGTGTCTCTGCCACCAGTCGGTATTGTACTTCAAAAAACAAACTGCGGAATGGTTAACATCAAAACTTGACAAAAGTTCACACGTCCTCGTTATGAAGAGAAAGACTGACATGCACTTATTGAGAAATCTAAGTGCAGTACATTATCTACTCAAAAATAAGGAAATCACAATCACGATATCGGATCAAGATTAAATCGAAAAATAGCAGAGAGCGCACTAATTATTTCCACAGAAAACATTGTGGAAAGAATGAGTAAATCAGCTGAGCCTAAGGCTAATTTACACCTATTTTGATGAAACTCCTTGAATTGGACTATGTTTATCTATGAATACGTATTATCGCCTTTCAATACCGTCCTTTGCACATCATTTAAATGCTACAATATCTAGAATCGATGGTCATATCTATATTATGCACCCAGAGCCATGGATAATCAAAATCACAAAGTAATATTTTAATACAAAACAGTAAAGTTTGAACCAATCTATATAAAAGCAGAACCCATCGGTAGAATAGTGCCGAAATAGGCATTACTGATGGTATACGCTTACTACCCATTAGTTAGACACAAACTAGTTAGTGATTTGGGGCTTTTGGCGAATTGATCGATTAGCCGATCAATAAATCATTTATCCATGTATCTTCAAATTTTTACTACGGTTGGAAATACTTGAAATTTATTGACCAGATTTTGCGCTAGTTATTGTACGGCGGATAAGCACAAACAGGATTGATCACAATTCCAATGTCCTTTTTGTCTTCGATCGGGCTGGGTTTGTATTCGTCCCTTTCTTCTGAAGGCTTCAACATCGTTCTTATTAACCAATAGAAATGAAACAGATACAACCCGCGTACGCAGAACACGCATTGGAAAATATGAAGCTGGCACTCCGCAATCAAATTTCAAAAAATATAAGCGCAAACACATTGATAACATAAAAGTATTTTAATGAAATTTACTTAGTATTCTCTCTAATTTATCTACACACGTGAATTTTTGGTGCGTCAAATGAATACGCCCATAGAATTCGGAAAAACAAGAAGAGAACTTTGTGTCAAATAGAAAACTAATTTCACCGTGGATGAAAGCAAAAGCAAATGCATATTTATGACCGATTATAAGGAATGAAGCTAGGAGATCAATAAAAATAAGGGATCATTGATATAAGACAATTTTATTTTAAATTCTATAGTCTGGAAAATTACAGACAATATTCGTCCATGAAGATAAGTAAACGTAGATAAAATATTAAACTAGTGTTTATTTTAAACCCGCTGAATTGATGATAATAGATGTATTCTACAATTATACCATCAGTGGTTGCTAATACATTGACAACTTTTTGAGATGAATGTTTTAATGCTACATAGTCCACGAAATGGAAGGCTCAAACTGTTAATGAAAATTGAATTTGAAATTAATGATCGTAAAGTGTAAATTTTACCAACCCTTTCTGTTGAACAAAAAAACTAAATTATAAATTTATTAAGTTTGTTCTATGAAACCTGATAAAAATACTTCATGTTGAATTAATAGTTTATTTGACTTGTAATTTAAACAGGAGAATTTAGTTTATGTTTATTTCAGCTGGAAATCTTCGTCAATAAATGCAAGATATTAGTATTATCCTCATGAACAAAGATAAAAAGAAGTTGTAACAAATAAAAGAATCATTCGTTTCCTATTTTTTCTTCAAGTATATATATATATATATATATATATATATATATATATATATATATATATATATATATATATATATATGTATATATATATGTGTGTGTGTGTGTGAGTGTGTGTTTATTTATAGTTACTTGGGAAGAAAATGAAAAACAACCAGTTCTTGTAACTAGTAAAGGATCTCTTTATCATTGCACATGGGGAACAGTACCATTGAATATTTTAATATTTGGACTCCAATTACACAATAGAATAATTTAAATCTATGCGATCCTTTTGCGGTGGAATTACTATTTTGAAGGACTATCATGCTATTTCGCTTCAATACGTTTTCTATATTTAGTTAATAAATATTTGGACAGAGAAAATCGTTTGAACAATTATGTTAATATTTTTTCTGAATGTTGTAACGTTTTTCCTAATAGACGCTTGTTAGCATTGGACAGCCAAAAATGAGTACACTAGCAAAGATACTAGTAATAGATTTTAAAACGTGAATTTAAATAGGAAAAAAATAAATGAGGCAATGTAAGCTTTAAGATTGATGGCTACAAATATGTTTAATCTTAACTCATTTTGTAAGTGGCATTGTACGGTCAGAAATAACCATATTCTGTAACAGTCGATATTAGTTTCCAGCATAAGGATAAAATAATTGACATGACTGAGGTTATGACGTTAAATTAGCTTAGAGATAATAGGACATGGCTTCTTTTTAAGCTTGGTGCTCTATTGTGCTGTTTTCATGATGCATTTTAAACGTCCAGCTATATATGGAGGACTAATATGTTGACAAATATGTATTGAACAATCAATGATTGCACGTGTTGTGGTAATAATTCTTTAAATAAAGTTTACGAGCTTGACGTAAACGCCTATACCATTGTATTTAACCAGTCATCGAAAGTCATAGAATAACGCGTTTCGACCTTTCATGATCATCATCAGAGTACGACGGCAAACTGACTAACGAGGATCAAATCGCAATGAACTTTTATGGTAAGGAAAATTAGATATGCAGCCCTCATCTCTAGTAATCTTGAATAAATTGAACTTGAATGGAAATGTCGGTTGCATGAGTTCTATTCAGTCATGAACATTAACGTTATTGCAACTTGCTTACACACACACACACACACACATATATATATATATATATATATATATATATATATATATATATATATATATATATATATTACATATATATATATATTTGGGAGAAGAAAGTGTAAAAATCGGACGGTACAATCTGATTTACGAATGGGCTAACTTCATATAAAGTCTTCGACAATGCAACATCATAGCGAACTCTATGTATATATAATAGATACCGAGCATTTAAAGAGTATCCACACTATAGCTCCTACTGATGAGTCGCCAGTGAATACGAACCGGATTTGCATAAGACAATACGCTCCGATCATGCTGTCTTCATTTTATTCTTTTGGTCATATTTGAACTAATTTGTTACTAGGTTTGCAACACCTAATACACAATTGAATATATATTATTTCTCCGCCGCAAGCAGTATCTAACTGTTATATATTTAATTGAAACATGTCATGATTGCCGCAAAATTTAATAACTGATATCCATTACGTCCACAGTTTTTTTTATTTTATGGAGTAACATGTATCGATTCGACAACCATATTTTTGGTACTATGTACGTTTTTGCGGCAATCATAGTATTGGTATCAGGTACGGACACAATAGCCATATTGATGGTATCCTTTACAAGTTTGGATATATATATATATATATATATATATATATATATATATATATATATTATAGTGAGTGGACTTTGGAGAACGTATTTTCGAAGAATTTATGTGAAGATATCCTATTTTCCCACATTCTTCACCCAAATATATAGTGGTTATAAGGCGGAATACCGGCTCCAACTGATTAATTGCCAGTAAGCACCAAAGGAATGTGCACAATAGATCATGCTTTCCATTGATGTTGACTTTGGTTTATACTTCTGGTCATATTCGAACTAATTTGTTACTAACAGTTATATATTTGAACGTCATTTACGTTTGCGTTTCTGACTTATTGCTATTTAAACGTAATCCGACAGATTAACGTATGTTCGGAAGTCAGTCTGCACGACTTATACTACGATGGTTATTTTACATCAACTGGTAAGAGAAATGACCAAATCGTTGTCTTTAGCAGTTATCTCTCTAGAATGTTAACGTTAATGCGTAAATTTGACTTTCCTTCTGCATCTGGTAAGAATGCAACCCGAATAATGACGAAAAATTCAGTCAGACTGGATTTTTTGGAGTATATTTCGTCAACTTGTAGAAATTTCAGCAAAATGGTTAGACTTCAGCCTATTACATTCCCAGAACGCAATTAATATGACGACATTGAATAATTCTTTCTCTTCGCAGATACTTTGGACCAGCCTTACTTTATCTTTTTATTTGACCTGGAGGAATACTTGAAACACTGAAGTATGCCTATGTAGAATAGTTAGAATTATTAAATGTTCTCCAGATTTCATTTGTCTAAAAATTCTGATCGATAATTTAGTTAATTTAAAAATCAATAGCAAGTTTCGAATAGAAGTACTTGTTTATAAGGTACGTTAGCTAAACTGAAGTAAAAAAAACAATCAGAACTACACACATGAACACACGAATAATTGAACAGTATATGTTCGGTTTATGTACAAATTTATTTTGTTTTTTTCAATAACGGAGAGGGAACGTTATAGATGACAGCTTTCGCGATTCGCGGTGCCTTGCCATTTTATACTTTTCATAAACCAAACATTTTCCTTGTTGGGAATCTAACATTTTTTGAACTGTGCTTTTGGCCTTTCAGCTATGTTGTTCCATTTTCCTAAATTCTCCACGTGCAGTTGAATAGTTGAAGGTAAAATGTACACAATCTGTACGATTGTTTTCTTATTATTTATATTTGTGTTTGTGTAAATTTGTCTGCTATTTTGGTTCCGATTAATTGTTGTCTAATCGAAACGAACAGCGGAAGCTATTTATCTGAATCCTGTTTTGCGAAACAACGTTTTTATGCCCACTGCACACATTTTGGCACCGAGGATTACGAGATCATTTCCTGGGCCCCTATTTCAACGGTAAGCTCAATTTCCAGGAAACTTTACAAGCGCTAAATCAAGCACCTGAAATTAATATATATACTGGTAGATCTCCTATCTATAACTGACTTTTCACTAGACGAGTGTGCGTCATGCATATCTGTCATTCAAAAGCATCCATTCATTAAGTATAATTACCTGCAAGTGGTGCGCTCATCTAAGTGAAATTGTAGTTGTCTCATAACCATTTGTAAGGCTTCAATTGATAATCATACGCAACTTTTGTTCGATTGTTTCCAACCGTCATATAATCAGTTGAAAATTATTATCATCTCCTGTATGTTTACCTAAATATAACTACCGTTATTGATGTCATTTCCTTTTTGTGCACGTCAGATATTGTTATACGCTTAATTTGTTGAATTATGTAATTACGAGTGATCTGCCTGATTTGGAAGGAGCAAAATTATTTAAGTACACCACGTGCCTGATCCTTCTAGTTTAAATATAATGGATTTAGTTCAATTATAGACTTAATAAGGATTAACTGTTAAAAGATATAAAGTTCAGACAAGAAAAATGATAAAGTTACCTAATGAAATAATGATAATAGTACTATAGTAAAGAAAGGTTGTATTTATTGTAAAGTTTCATTTATACGTGTTACAGTCTATAACGGACATAAGTTTAAAACTAAGTTATAAAAGATGAAATAATAAGATAATCTTAAAAGTAATTAAGGGATCGCTAATTGCTGTTCCTGCGCTTTCCAAAAATTGATTTAAATCCAAAGTTTTTGTTCTTTTACATGAGCGAGTTTCCGATTCTGATTTGAGAAAAATTGGCTTCCTACCAATATGTAGTGCTGGGTTGCAAATTGAATCCAGTAATTTTTAACGGTCGTTTCACTCATCATTTTATTGTTTGATTTCATTTCAATAGATTCTTTGATCAGTCTTGTCGATCTATTACGACCACACATTGATATGCGTCCACAGTCATCCCAGTAAACTGTATGTCCCAATTCTAGTGTATGATGTGAAAAACCGGATCTATTAGCATGTCCATTTTATGAGCTCTACTATGATCATATCTTCCGACTTCGATTGGACGTAAGGCTTCACTCATATGCATGAGGTTACCAGGCCTTACATGGATTTTCATTAACTTCTTATGCTTCTAAAGTTCCAATATTCCGTTTGGGTTGGGATTAATTTAAGACTGTTTGTACATGGTAACAAGATATTATCGATTTTCTTTCCTTAATTTGGAGACCAGAATTACAAGTTGTCTACGATTTTTCATTATTCTTTTGAATTAATGTTCTTACAAATAAGATTTGATTTGCTTATGAAATTCATAATCGTTGCTCCTATTAACTTAATGGGGTACTTATCAACACGGAATATTTATTTACATCTACCTAACTCAATCTCCGAATATTAGAAGTCTGCTACTCTCAGGCTTCTAATTGTCGTTGAATTAAAGACGAAAAATCTCATCCCATACGGATGGCTCGAATTCAAATTAAGAAGGATAAGGGAGCAATTATTCTTCCTATAAGCATATCTCCCTAATATTGTTACATATCAATATGCTTATTAAATTCTGTGTCCAAATTTTGTCTCGAAGCATTGCGATCATTATTGTCGTGAAATTTTATTATCTTACAGCTACTCACAAAAATTAAGGCAAATAAAATATCGCCAAACAGGTATAAATAAATTAGTTAAATCAAAAATGTGGGCTTCATATAAACACAACGGTCCAGTTCTATATATACATTCGTCAGTTTAACATAAGCATCGTTTAATGTAGAAAAGGCGGTTCATCCAGGAGAACGGTTTCGTCCTTATTGAGAACTTGTGAATTACTGTTTAGAAGTATGACGCGAACGGGACTTGAATCTTGGCATGTATGCCTTGGCATCTGTGATTCAAAAACATAGCCACCCCAGCGCACACTACACAAAATTTTCATTTATATACTGGATAATGCTTTTAGTTTCGTACTGATGTTGAACTTTTGAATTACTTTCCAGACTTCTATCACGAACAGGACTCGAATTTTGGAACTTATACTTCGAAGTTTAGGATTCTAACCTTTGAGCCACTCTGCAGGTAGTTAAATGAAGCTATCAAAAGAACATTTTCACTAGTTCGATTAATAGATTATATTTTGTGCAAAAAGCAGTCTATTTAAAACGATATTGCCAAGGTGTATCTAAATATCCCAAGAAAGAATGTGGACACGGATTCTCGTACTTCTTTGATCAATTCAATGATAAAATAATTGCTCATCATAATGTCGCCTACAATATTGTTTCATTTAAATGGTAGATATTAAGATCCGTAACGATCTAATAATTGATCGAAATAAATAAATATTTCTATCAAGCTGATATTTGGAGAGATAAGTTTTATGCCGGTAAAGTGTCAAAGGCCAAATTGATAACATAACATAATGATTATTTTAGAAAGCCACAATAGCAATAAAAACCAATAATTTGTCTTCTGCCTATTGTGCATAAGAATGTGCTTACTGACAAATTAATGACGTCGCACTATGAAGCATAACGGACATGCTCGATGTTAACATATAAATGGATGTCACAAAATTAGAACTAATGAAATGATTGTAAATCGTGGATTTCCAGATTGTCTCCATAAATATTTAAACCAAAGAACTAATAATGAGTATTGCGTTTGCTCCATTATCACAGCATAATTTGAAATTCGAGTGTGTGTAATAATAAGCTAGACTCCAGAAACATTTGCAATGGTGTTAAATTTACTGGTTAAAAACGATGCCAAAAAAGAGGGATTCACATCGAGGGAAGAAATAAAGAATATATATATATATATATATATATATATATATATATATATATGCAACTTCGATAGTGTAGCGCTTGATAAAGACTTGGTTCAAATTCCGGCCGCGAACATTCTGGTAACCACCTGATGAGTTTCCATTAAGGACGAAACCGGTTTTGTTGATTAGTTACATTTGCTAATTTTTGCAATGTCTTGTTTATACCTTCAACGAATAAATAATCAGATCATGCCATTATACTTCATTTTTGTACTCGAGTATACATTTATTTCTGTTTATACACTGTAGAGGACAGCGCAAGCCAAAAGAAATACAGTGACAATTTAAGAGATCTCTAGTAGAAACTTAATAAATTGGATAACGTTAGACTAATGAAAAAACCCAAAATTTTCAGGCGATTTTACATTTTTCTATTCCGATATATTCCGAGCATATTTAGAGTTTAGAAGTAAACAACATTTGACCAACTATTATTGACGTTAAATGTTTTGAAGTTGACTACTGGGATAATATAAATAACTTCTGTGGTGAACTGTTTCGTCAACGTAATAGGGATTAACTTTTACTGCTTTCAAAATAAGTCGTGTTAATTTATAACCGAATTTTGTGGTCAGCTTTTGAAATTTTGCTCATCGGTCATTTGCATAAATCAGCTCATACGAAAAGCTAGTTATCGATAAGCTTTGATTAGACAAGCCTGTTTCAAAGATGAATATAGACTTGAATAAAGTTTGCTAGATGTAACGAAGTTATTGCGCAAGCAACGGAGTTTCATGTGAGAAATATATTTCTTTTAAAAAGTGAAGTTTGTTATAAATAATGAATTAACTAAAATAGAAATTTAGAATGCTCATTTTAAAATAAATGAGTTTGAATACGTGGAATGGAAAGAAGTTCGTATCCATCACTTTTATAAATTAATTGTCATTCAAATCTAGAAGCGAAACCACTTTGCCCAACTTTAGTTTTATTTAATAAATAATAAAAATAATTATTAAGCAAACGTAAATAGTTTCTTTTTAAATATATATATATATATATATATATATATATATTATGCGTTTTAATTACCTAGCTTTCTAATACTAGATTAGCTGATAATGTTAGTTAAACTGGTTATATTTTTAATGATCCGCAATCTAACATATCCACGGTAATTTCAATGAAATTATGGCTATTTTAAGTGTATCTCGCCAACTGAATTGTTGGGAAATTTATTTGCCAAAAGTAAAAGCTTTTTTATATATTAAATATTTTAACTAGATTATAAAATCAGGCTATTAGTGAGGTATACCTTTCATTTAATCTTTAATACTGCATCGGCACATTTGTTTTAAATTTTACAGGTTTAACTAAATGAATGGCAAAGATAAATCTCTCGTGGGTACATATATGCATCTTTCCCATTTAACAAATTTTAACGCAAATTTATACATTAATTTCTGCTTTTGAATACTGGAACAGTGACTGACAAAATCAGGATCGGAAAAAGCAACGGATATCGGTGAATAATTAGACAAATTTGAGAAATAAACTTAAATTTCTGTATACAAATTGGCTACGTAATTTCTTTTATAGAATACTTCATTTCAATAGAATTTGCAATAAATCTTCTGCCCAAAACAATGAGATAAAATTGCTTTTTAAAATAAAGAAATTCAAATCACCTATTGGACACAAATGTCATTGGATCACACAAAAAATATAAAATGGCATTAAACATTGTGGATGAAATATCTTCTTTTCCGTCATTTTTAAAAGTTTTAGAATGAAAGCTACAAAAGATTAATGTTTGTAGCTAATGAAAATTTGTAACGTCAACATTCCAAGTTAAGTACGTTTTATGTGAGAAAAACAGAGGTGAAAGCCGCAAATTCAATTTTGATTTCGTTATACATAAATGGCGGCTTGATTCTTGAAAGTCAGTTTGCCGTCGCACTCTGATAATGATTATAGAAGGTCGAAACGAGTCAGTAAGTGTGACTGACGGTGGTTTTTCTATGTTATGCGACTGGTTAAATACAGCGGGATTGGTGTTTATATCAAGCTCGCAAACTTGATTTAATAATGTTAAAAATAAATCGTTTTGGTGACCTGAAGTCAAGCATGAAGATTTAGATCTATTTTGTTATTATTAAGATTGCTAGTTAGTGTAATGATTATAGAACTTGACTAACCATAAATTATTAGATTTGTGTTACTCTCGATTAATATTTACTGGGTAATTTTTGTTAATGATTCTTTAAAATAAGTTCGCAAACTTAAGATAAACACGAATCCTATTGTAACTAATTAGTTGTGTAACATAGCGAAGGTACTTTTAATATTCAAAATGTAACATTTTTTCTTTCAGGTTAAATTTTAAAGTTTAGGCAATGCTATTGTCACTTGTTAACATAACGTGTTTTGCTGAGATCGGCAACATGTTTGCACACGATGATCTAAAATAATTTGCGATGTAAGCGTTTCCAGGCAATGTTAGCAATACCACAATATTCAGTAGATATATTTACGACGTACATCTGAAAACGAGTATGGTACAAAGTATAACAGATCATCTAGTGCAAATCGGTTGCTCATGCCAGCAAATCATGCAACGATTAAATGTTCTATTAATTTTATAATAAATGATATATTACGCACGAAGTTAGAATGTTGCCTGCCTTTAGCGAGCGTTAATTTCTGGGAATTATAGTTCAATTCTGCGACATATAAGATTGGCTAAAAATGCAGGACTTGAGAAAGAAAACGCTGTACATTTCACTGAACAACATAATACACTATATATATATATATATATATATATATATATATATATATAAATTTCAAGAACTTTGAATCTATGGATAACATAGTTTCGAAGTGATGAATGTAAGTGAAATAAGAAAACAACGTTATTAGTTCAATTAGGTAAAATCTAAAATTTGAGATATTCGAAATTCTACACTTTATTTATTAATTTCGCGTTTTCTTTGCCAGAAAATGGCTTCTTTTATAGGAAATTTAAAAAAATTTATAATGTCAAAGAAGAATGATAACTTTTAATGGGTAGATCCGCATCAGAATCCATGCGTTTGCTCCCACCAAAATGTAGTGAAACTGTTCCTTGCCTTAGGCCAGAACCAGAGCAAATGGAAAATCACAAGAAAAACAAGGCAAATAATTTAAATTTAATTCATTGAAATAATTTTCCCACCTTTATGGTTTTGTTGTGCAACCGTAGACCATTTAACATTGAAATGGCTCGTTCTGCATCTTTTGATTGAACATAATTGACAAATCCATATCCAAGATTCTGTCCAACTGTAAGGTAAGTTTAAAGTAAAACGAAATGTAATAATTTAATTTGATCACAATAAAAGGAAATTCAAATAATATTTATAGTGCATTCGTAACCCGTTAAATGTTAATATATCTGAAACGAATACGTTCTTACCTAATTGATCGCTTCTTTAACGTTAAGGCCCATTTACCCATAATTACTATACATTTCTTGAAGTGTTTTGGAACAAATAGAAAGTGAAATTATCACACATATTCGATATATATATATATATATATATATATATATATATATATATATAAGAATTCGTATATGGATAAACAAATTGCAGCCGGATTTATGCAAGCAGAAGAAGCACGTACAAGCATTGAGCATGAACTGGATGTGACGCACGCAATTTGATTGGTTTCTATTTTTCACACTCTCTTTGTTCACATATTTCTATCTTGTTTTGCTTTCCAATTTATATATAAAGATATGTTCATAGTAGATATTTGAGAAGACATGCGAAAGAAACGTTTCTTATATCTGATAAAATTTCTTTTTGTTTTTGCACACAGGAAGGGTACAATGAATTTTATTAAAGCTCGCATTTCAGAAGAATATATATATATATATATATATATATATATATATAGAGATTTATTGGTAGTACAAAATTAATACTACTGCGTTAGATAGCAAATTCTATTCATCAAGTCAATCTCAATTTTTTTATTCATAAACAATTCATCGGTAGGAACCTGTACTACCCATGATAATTAATTCAAATAACATTTGGTTAAGCGGGATGATGCGAATTTCAAAATTCTGAATGCATACTGCACTCGCAATTTTATTATATTTGGCTAATAATGCCAAACCGGATATATATATATATATATATATATATATATATATATATATATATATATAAAATTGTGTAATGAATTGAGTTAATCAAGCATGATTTAATCTTAAATATTGGCGTTATAACCAAAACATATTCTGAAAAATATATTCTCAATTGGAGAGTAACAGATGTTAGTTTATACCTGAAAGTTATAATGGTCAAATAATTCAAATGTACTGTAGTTGTGAGAAAATGCGAAAGCATATATAAAACCTAGGTTAATAGTATTACATTCGTATAATAATTTTATATGAAAAGAAGTTGTAGAAAAAAATGTCGCATGATAGTTGATTGCAAGGCAATGACTATAACATATAATACTTAAAATGTTGCAGTATATTACACTCATAATGATTTTACTTATGAAATGTTAGGCAAAGTCTGCACTTTTTCAACTAAATCTGTTGAACGCCGTGTTTTATTATCAACCTTTATATAAAATATGCTTTTCCACACCAATTGAACGTTTCTGGCTACTATTCACGGGTTTCATACGTCAAAATATTTCCGTTAAATGGACCGCTTTATGCATTAGAAATTGGCGATAACGCTATTAACTAATCTGTCACTCCAGACATATCATTCAGTTTAGAAAACCCTGTTATACTTTATCTGGTCCGTAATGCTCAAGTAGATTCACAAGACCATATGCAAAATCCATAAATTTAACAAGACAAGGCTCGAAGTTAAGTCCTTCGACGGTACTATATACCAAACGAGATCAATACAGGCTGAACACAGATAATTTATATGTTGCTATAATAAAGGAATAGCGTTTATTTGGGCACATTTAGTCTAAAAATATCCTGACCTGTGACTATAAGTTCATGGAATTCTTACAAACTTAGCCTATTAATGGCTTAAACGGATTCGATTTTAGCAGCGATTCTTTACCTAAATGCTTGAAAAAATTACATTCTCGATGTACATTGCAGTGGTATCCCTGTCAAACAAGAAAATGTCATTTATCGTGTATGTTGAAAAAAAAATATTTCAAAAGATTTTTTCAGCTGAAATAAAGGAAATATTGCATAATAGCTTCTTGTATCACGGCTGCCGAATTCGTTGCATAAAACTAGACTCCGCCTAGGTAATAAGACGTAGATGTTTAGGTGACTTCTTTTCTGTGTGTTACATGGGGTAAGGCTCTTCAGCTGGCCTAGACACACCTCATTCGTAATCATATCCCATTTTTGTGTTATTATTATTAGAAATAGTATTGTTATAAATTTTATTTTTCTTCGGTTTCTTTTTATTCTTCTTTTATTATTATTTTTATTTTATTATTATTTTTTTGTTAATAAGGAAATCAATATTATTATTGTAATAATAATAATAATATTGTAATTATTATTATTTATTTTCAGTTAGTATAATTAGTAGTAGTAGTTCTTGTTGATATAGCATTAGAATTATTAGATGTAGTAGCAGCAGTAGTATAAGTAGTATTATAAGTAGTAGTTGGTGTTGGTTTTATAGTAGTAAAAATACTAGTAGTAGTAGTAGTAGTATTAGTATTAGTAGTAATAGTAGTAACATCCATAGTAGTAGTACTAGAAGTTGTTGTAGTAGTAGTAGTAGTAGTAATAATAGTGGTAGTAGTAGTAATAGTAGTGTTGGTAGTAGCAGTAGAATTAATATTAGTGTTATTATAATTAGTAGTAGTAGTTGTTGTTGTTGTTGTTGTTGTAGTAGTAAAGGTAGGAGTATTAGTTGTAGCAAAGTAGTTGTTGATGTTGTTGCATTGAAAGTAACAACAATATTTGTAATGGTTTTAGTGGTAATAGTAGTTGTATTTGTAGTGGTATTAGTATTAGAAGTACTAGTAGTATCAGAAGTATATGTAGTAACAGTATTTGGGGTATTCGTAATAGATTTAGTAGTAGTTGTAATAGTAATATTAGTAGTAATAGAAGAATTAGTACTATAGGTAGTAGTAGTAGTAGTAGTAGTAGTAGCAGCAGCAGCAGTAGTAGTAGTAGTAGTAGTAGTAGTAGTAATATTTTTCCTTTATTATTTCTATCGTTCTTTCTATACTTAACCTGAATTGAAGCATCAGTTAATGAATGTTGTAATACATTTGTCTGTGATGATGATGTTTATTACATAATGAATGAATAATAGAATATATGCATTATATGCTAGAAATAAATGTCAAAGCAAAGGAGCTCTCCTTTTATACACAGAACAATTCTGTTAGTTGAAAACACACTGCACAATAGGGAAATTTTAAGGAAAAATTATTGTTCTGTTTTATTGTTTACCAGACGGCTATTGACTCTACTAAGATAAATTTATTGTCAACTGCCTGTCAGTTATATGAAAAGAGTTAGTAACCATGTACATAAAAGTGGAATTTAAAGCCAAAATTTGATTTACCACTGAGAGCTCTCTGTTAGTTATTGATTAATGCCATAGACAAAAATCATAAATTGGGAAATAAAAATTCGCATCTCGTTTCAAAAGAAGCATCGTAAGAGTACAATTATTCGCTATTACGGTGCAATATTTGTTGCTTAACTGGACATAAATTATTACGAAGATTAAGTTTGCGAGATTTCTACACGCATCAACCCAATCGAAAATCGACCGTCAGTCTCACGAATTGGTGCGTTTCGCCCCACATGAACATCAGCTGAGCTGAAGGGCAATTGACCATAGAGAATCAAACCACAATGCACGTATAAGGGGAAGAAATTATACAAACAGCTCCAATCCAGACCCCTTTTGAAATACCGGTTTATAAATTTAAATTGCAGCAAATACTAGGTAATATTTATAATTGTGATTAGCTTTAACTTTTCATTTACTTTCAAAAAAATTATAAGAACCTTACGACTGATATACGGATTATCGGTCGTTTTACTCGATTTAAAACATATTAATAAATCTTGATAAAGAAATATGTAACAATTTTATGCCATTTCTGAATAATGAATACAGTTCTTAATTAAGCATTTACTAATACCAGAGGTATTGTATTAAACACGGATATGTTGATTTCTGGTATGAAATGAAGAATGTATAAGGTTATATATTCATTTCGTCTGATAATCATGTTTCGACCTCGTTGGATATTCCTTAGTCGTAACTATAAATGCAGCGTCCAGGTAACGAACTTTGGAACATTTGCCTTAATCCAACGACTCGTCTTGTTAACCACGGTATACGCGGTATACGATTCTCAATTAGCTTCTTATTTATATTTTAGTAATTATAGTTTTAAGATGTATCATCAACGTTATCGCCTTTACCTTAATGATATTAATTGTATTATTATTATTCTTCTTCTTCTTCTTTTTCTTCTTCTTCTTCTTCTTCTTCTTCTTATTATTATTATTATTATTATTATTATTATTATTATTATTATTATTATTATTATTAGTTGTTATGTTAATAACAGAGCTGATAATGATAATAATAAAGATAATTATAATAATAATAATAATAATAATAATAATAATATTTTTATGGAAATTAACAATAATAATTAATTTCACAAATCTCATGACATTTTTTTATTCTTATTATTTTCATTATTACCTGTCTTATATTGAATATCATATTCATCATCACCATTGTTGTTAAAGCTATTGTTATTGGTGGATGCTAATGATGGTGATATCGATGATGATGATGATGATGATGATGATGATGATGATGAGGAGGAGATAGGTGATGTGAAAAAAATTCGAATAAAATATTCTAGCTATTTTAAAACTATCAAGACAGTATGATAGTAAATTATTTTGAAGGCTACACGCAATTCTAATAGAATCAGACCTTTCCATTTGACAGCTTGTTAAACTATGCTTATTAAGCTTTATTTTTTATTGAAGTTCCTCCTGTTTAACAACATCCATTGTCAAACGACTTTGCTTAGAGCTACGAATTTTTAAGGAAAAATGACGATTTTAATTGCTTCAGAAGTTGAATTTGCCAGAAACATTTATAATGTTGTCAGGCTGGAATAGATATTCGGACTAGCAAGCTAATTATACACATTGGAATAAGTCAATTTTCTAAACTCAAAATGCATATATAGCTTTCCGTTGATATTGCATGGCTAGTCTTCTACCAAAGAAATCACTTGTTGACCGACACTTTTCCTTTAATAAAACATTATTACTGATTCAAAGCCTCCAGAACAAGATTAAAAATTTGAAAACTTTGGCGCGTCTTCAAATTAGCATTCACATTGCATCTATAATTTTGGATTTCTTAATGGGGTGAGCGGGCCTTTGGAATCAGAGGTCAGGTCATTAATCAATTCATCGTCCCTTAGACTAAAGTGTCTTTTAAAGAATATTTATTCACAATATTAGTTTTATTATTGATATTTCAACCTATCATGTCGGCTTTTTCTTCGTAAACTTGCCAATTATATTATTATTAGGTTCGCAAAACCTAATACATATTTGCCAATTATAGTTCACAAGTAAATAAACTCGCAAACAAAATCGGAAGTTGAAGATTGGCGTGGTTGATTGAAATATAAATACATGAAAATTATCAATAGTGATTTAAACATCAAAACACAAAAATTATCTTTTTAAATTGCATGGTCAAAAAGCATTTATTTAAATAAATGAAAGGAGGTATGTCTTAAAAATTAATGTGAATAGTTGGTCTGGAAATTGAAATTTCGTTCTAGTAAATCAGGCTGTTTGTTGGAAAGCAATAATACTTTTTTAAATTTTATTTTAATCCTTCCATCGAACTTTGTCAAGATTTTATAAATTTCTCTGACTTACGTTACATATTTCCTAATACTTGCAGAATCACATTCACTTAACAATTCGAAATTGTTATCCTCGATTCTCTGGAATCTTCTTATAATATATTGCCGCGGTGTGATAGGAATCGGATATGTCAACCTAAAACGGCAATATACAATGCATCATTTTGGACTGATAAGGTGAAGACAGCTAACTCTGTAAATTAAATTTAAATAGGTGCAGTTGATATAAACGAATATTCTGTTTCAAGCAATGACTATGCAAGACCTATTCTATTCATTCAATCAAGTTTACGAGCATAATATAAACACCAAGCATATTGTGTGTAGCCGGCGAAAAACAGCAAATACACAGTCAGTCACACGTACGGGCACGTTTCAAACTTCTACGCGGCAGGATTGCTCAGTGGTTAGAGCACTAGATTCCAAAGCAGACGTGCCCAGGTTCGAGTCCTGTCCGCGGCAAATTCTGGCCAGTACATGATGAGTTCTCAATAAAGACGAAACCGGTCTACCGGATGAATTGCCTTTTCTACACTATACAATTCTTAGTTTATACTGACATATGTAAGTAATTAGTAGGTCAGGTTTTTATGTAAAGACCGCAACCTTGATTATAATAATAATAATAATAATAATTCTATGATAATCATTGGAGCACGATAACAAACTGGCTAGCGAGGATCAAACCTAAATATTTATATAAGAAAGGAAAAATTGGATAAGTGGCTCTTAACTGCCGTAATCTCACATACATTATACTTGACTGGAAATGTCGGCTGCAAAATTTATATCCAGCCACTATCTTTAACTTATATATATATATATATATATATATATATATATATATATATATATATATATATATATACAATTCTTTAAATGAAGTTTGCGAGCTTGAAGTAAACACCAATCCCATTGTATTTAAATAATTGTCGAACATCATAGTAAAACTACCACTAGTCACACGTATTGAAGAACAAAATTGTCGGTGAAATCAATTCATTTCCTAGCCTTATTACGAATTTACTATAAATTCTTTGCTTACATTTATTTTAAATCAGCCACTGTTCAAATAAAAATTACGCATAATTCATTTCCTATGAAAGTAACTGCACATTGAGTACAAATATCTTTCAAATAAACGAACCCATACAAAAATTCTTTTTAAATCCAAATGTTCATTCTTTATCTGGAAACTGAAGCTCGCCCATTATATTTGACAACTAATCAATGCGCAATCGGTTTTAACAATTAATTACAAGGTTCTTCAAATTGAAATAAAAATCAATTTATTCGTCTTACGAGCCTCTGATATTGTTGTGCATATAAAATGATATCACCAAATTTTTTTGCGAATATGATATAATATAAGGGTTATATTTTTAAATTGTTAATGTTTAAATATTTTCGACCTATGTAATAAACGATGAAGCCATGAACTCTCATTAAATTACTTCAGGCCAAACTTGGTTGAACGATTTTAAACCGATTTTACGAGAATTAGCAAGATATGAATGGTATATACATCACTTTGGATCATGCAATTATTTTTAATTTACCATAGAGAAAAAACTGAGTATCTATAAATGGACAGGCAAAAATAATGATTTGAAAATAAGTGTTTAATTTCCCATAATGAATATTTTACATCGATCTCGAAAACTTGATTTAAAGAATTTTTGTTTAATTGAATAACGCATATATATATATATATATATATATATATATATATATATATGTTGCGAATGCTGCAGAATGTTAATGTTAGTGATTGCATATAAACTATACACCTGATATTTCTAGCCAAGTACATTTTAGGCGAGACTAGTAGAGGTGAGAACCGCAAATCTAATGTTGCATTCCGTATATATATGCATTGATGTTTGATCCTCGCGAATCAGTTTGCCGTCCGAATCTTTTGATGATCATCGAAAGTTGAAACGCGTCAATAAGTGTGACTGACGGTTTTTTCCAAAATGTTGTTGGACGACTAATTAGGCACTATAGGATTGGTGTTTACTTCAAGCACGCAAACTTGAATTAAAGAATTTTTCCGCCGCCCGCGCAATTAATGATTGTTTAATGAGTAAATTGTACTAAATTTGAATTCAAAAACACATTATAGAATTAACAAAGGCTTTTTACTACATTTGAATTTAAAAAAACACATTATAGAATTAACAACTGCTTTTTACCGCCATAATTCTATTATAACTGTGAACATTATATAGATGGCGCTAAAGTAATTGTTTCAGTTAAAACTGTTCTCGTTTGGACAAACTTCGTCTTTGGAAATCAAACTGTTATTGGATTTTTTAAAGTTGTGGCCCCGATCGATTTCATATTTTTGTTTTGGATTTTGTGCGCAATTACGAATATCTAGAAAGCCTTTAGCGAAATTTAGCATAAGTTGTGAATATAAGCAGAGCCGCTGAAACTAACTTTCGTCAAGTAATAAACACAATTTTATTATCTAAACTACGTAAAAGTTGACGCCAGATCAATATAAATGCAGCTTTAAATTCTTTCGTGCGTCTCATCCCAAAAAGCTTATCGAATGCCTAATTTCTATGCGATTTAAGCAAAACGTTTGAACCCATAATGTGACTTCACATTTTAAGTTAATATGATTAGAAGTAGCCTGAATTACCTTGCAAAGTGAAGGCAAATTTAATTGAATTTCAAAGCTCTACTGCACTATTTTGGAAAAACATCATTAAAACAAATTTTATATGCCATTCATTGCTTGTAGAAAAAAACGTTTTGAAGTAACATTGCACTTTTGTTGTTATTCTGTGTAATTCTTTAAGCAGAATACTGGCAAAAACATTTCAGATGTTTGCAAAAGTGTTGTATATTTTTTTCTAAGTCAGGCAGTCACCATATATGTTTGGAAATAATGTGCTTGGAGCGGAAATATTAAAATACAAAATCTAAAACTAAAATCTAGTTATTTTCTAAGTTGTAAGAAGCGTGATTTAGGAATAATCCAAATTTTAATGTTTTCTAAACGACTAGAAAAGTGTAAAATAATTGGTCCAATATTTCTTGCACAATTTGTTTTTATTAAGTAGGTGCCAATTGGCCAATTGCTCAATGTATATTTACATTTAGAGTATTCTGATTTGTCGACCTTCATCTGCATTTGTCTCGCAACCAGATTATCTGCTTTTCTAGAAATACAGATGCCTATTTGTATGCCATTCTTTTTGGTCTATCTTGCATTTCTTTTAAAATATTAAAAGATGAACTTTATAGTTTTCACTAATAAACCTATTATGAGTCGCATTACAAATACACGTTCTACGTTGTACGACTGGTTTAATAGAAAGTAATTTATGTTTAACTAAATTCCGGTAAATTTCTTTAGACAACTGTTATCGCCAGTTGTTCAATCTATTATTCATTTATTCCTTAAAAGTCAGTAGGACCTAGAAATTAGGAAAATTTGAGAGCGTATGATTTCCGGCGTATCCACTAGCAGGTAAACCAGATTCTAGTACAGACTGGTGACATTTCTATATGTTATTCTAGTTATTTAGGAATTTAAATCGACAGTCGCTATTCGGAAGACGAATCTTTAAAAACATTCGAATGGAAAGAGCATGAAAAGAATTACTAAATTAGTGGAATTTAATAAAATTGAGGGAACATCTCATCATCATTCGAAAAATTTTCATTGCAGTGTTGAATACACAATACTATACAATACTATGCAAATTAATAGGTTTAATTCTAATGAAGCACAAATAAAATCGACTAATTTTTAGTATAATTGCCCTAAAAATCATTTCTCGACTACTTTACCTACATTTTTACAATGAATAATATTCTTGTTGTGTGACGCCTAACAGTGAAGATAAGTATCTTAGAAATTGATCCTATTCGTTAATTTCCAATCTGAAACGAAAATGCGCAGTTTGCCATAATGTGAATTAGGATCCGGATGGGATGCCTTTTTTTTAAAAAAATCTAATGCACGATCTGAAATTTTATGTTTTTGTGTAAAGGTCACACAAAACCAAATGCTAGCTGCTGGAACAGAACTTGAATATAATGCAAAAAATAATGCATAGTGAGCTACACTATTCCATGTAATATCATGCATGAAGGCACAAATTTTGCTGGACAAAGCAGAAAATGGTTTCATAAATATATCAATAAAAACCGTTGTAATTTTCAGTCGAAACGCGTCAGTGCGTTGCGGCTGGCGGTAGTTTTGTTATGTTGTTCGACGACTGGTTAAATACAATGGAAATGGTGTTTACTTCAAACTCGCAAACTTGATTTAAAGAAAAGTAATTAAAAGAACACCCGAAATCTCATTTATTCAGTGTCTGACGGAAAGAAGGCAATGGACTAAAAAGGCGTAAAACTCTGTAGCTCAATAAGCATGCGAACTATTTAGCAAAGGTGTTTGTAGAAATATGGTTTATATCAAATCATTCAAATTTCTATGGCAAAACTGTTAGCCTAAATTTTTATTTTAGCGTGGTGTTTGGAACTTTACTAAAGACAACAAACTTTTTATCCAAAAATATAAATCCAATAATTTTAGTTGATTTAAATACATAAAAACATAAAAAGGACTTTGCCACAACTTGTGCTTTACTCCTGTGCGTATTGTGTCAATCCTGAAGATGAGACTGGAAATAAGGTCTTGAAAATTTGGGAAAAGAACAATGAAAAATCTTGTTCCGACGTCATTTTCAGACAATCAGCTGATGGAAGGCTTAAAAAAGAAGGGATATGTGAGAACCCATCAATCGAGGCCAAAAATCATAAAACCAGAAAATGATCAAAATTCAAGATTTTACTGACCTAAAATTGCTATCAATTGTCCCGCACAAGAAAAATGTTGTCAAATCCACATAAACGGTGTGTATTTTGTTTCTACTTCCCATGGTATTATGTACTGACTCGACAACCCTAGTATTGGTACCTTGTACTTATTCGTCAACCGTATTGTTTGTATCAGGTACCGACTCGGCAGCCATGGTGTTGGTATCCGTACCAAAGTCGGCATATATTATATATAGTGGTTCGGCATGGAAGTCGCATTGTCGAAGTCTTTATATAAAGTTAGCTCCACAACTCCTTCTATACCCCTTAATGCTGGAGAATGTACTGTCCAATTGTCCTACTTTCCTTGACCACATATATAGTAACTATAGGGCGTATTACCGATTCCAACCGACGCGTTGCTAATGAGCACGAAGCGAATGTGTTCACATGTGATTATACCTTGCGTTCATGCTGACTTTCGTTTATCCTGCTGGTCCTATTCGAACCAATTCGATGCTAAGTGGGTAACACCTAATACGCAGTTGCCTTTATGCGCCGGTTTTGATATAGGAGCAGTACATACAAAGCGTGTCTCTGATATTTTCACCTACATCAGCATATAGCTGGATTTAAGAAGCTGCATTTATCCTACAAATTTCCATAAAAGGCAGCCACTTACTTATTTTGGCCAAGAAGCCACATAGATGAAACTTTTTCATTTGATTTTACTTCTCCAACTTTAATTATGTTCAAATGTAGTTTGTTGTTCGTAAAAAATATTTATGTTAAATGAAAACTAAAATTTAAACGGAAGAGTAATAAAAGAAAGCGTGATGCCCTCGTAACAAACAACTGACTATATTTGTTGTGCTTCGAGTTGTCAAATCACTCGCAAGACTCAAATCTAATTTATCAACACGCATAAAAACACTTAAAATATTTTGGAGAGGAATTTATTTCAACAATCTAGACTTAATTTAGTTTATTTTAATTATCAACCGCTTTATGAGACGTCCAAACTTAATTTTATTCCAAAATTAAATTCTTTCATATAATGATTTTCAGTTTAAAAAAGTATCTTGCTGTTTCTTTGACAAGGTTATAGAGTTTCATTCATCGGTTAATTCGAACGTGCATTCAAACTTATTCTGAG
Source organism: Eudiplozoon nipponicum (assembly GCA_029291075.1). Classification (NCBI taxonomy): domain Eukaryota; kingdom Metazoa; phylum Platyhelminthes; class Monogenea; order Mazocraeidea; family Diplozoidae; genus Eudiplozoon; species Eudiplozoon nipponicum. The sequence goes on from JAQBSW010005868.1 coordinate 40,935, forward strand.
TCTTTTTAAATAGATAATGAACTGGTTAACAAGTGCTAAATTGTGGTGAAAATGTCAGCATTAATTGTTCTCAGCATCAGCTAGCTTGGCGGTTCTGGAATACATGAGAAACGAATTTTGCGAATTTTATGTAACTCATTTAGGCATTCATTAAAATTGGTTATTAGAGCCCGATTATACGCACCTCACATCGCATTTTGCCTAAAAAGTGCACTATATGCCTACTTAATTAAACAAAATTGGTTGGACATAATTAAATTTAATTGCCTTCAATTTAGGCTTTTAGTAACATGTTCACAAGCTCTATACTGGTGAAGATTAATCTGGCCGAACATGGATATTTTTCACGGATCAATAAATTTAACGCGAGTTATGTAGAGATTTATAGCGGAAGAGAGAGAGAGAGAGAGAGAGAGAGAAATAAAAAAACTGAGAGTGAGAGAAGTTACTCAAAAGCGGCAAACACCTCAATTTATGCTGCGATTGGTGTTGATTTGCAAATTACTCATTATCATGCGTGTGAAATTCTGCATTCTAATGCAATAAAAAATGTAACTTATTTTGTACATTAATAAAAATTTCATCAATGCGAACATCGCTCCTCTGTTATTCTACTAATCACGTTGAAACTTGATACTAAAATTTGGATACACTAAGTGCGCAATTGAGCCCCTGTGTCATCATCAGCGAGGCCAATCGGCCAAGACTCAAACTATAACTACTTAATGGCAAATTGTAACAAAGGCAGCATGAACGGAAAGTATAATCTCGTGCTTACTGGCGACTCATCAGTAGGAGTCGGTATTACACCCTTTAAACACTATATATTTTGGTCAAGAATGTGGGATAATAGGACGGTACACATTCATCACCCAAATATATAGTGGTTAAAGGGCGTAATACCAGCTCCTACTGATGAGTCGCCAGTAAGCACGAAACGAATGTGCATGAGATTATACTTTCCGTTCATGCTGCCTTTGGTTTATCCTTCTGGTCACAACTGAACTAATTTGTTACTAGGTTCGCAATACTTAATACATACTTGCATATATATTAGTTCTCCGCAACAAACAGTATTTAAATTGTAACAAAGTCTAGGTTGTTTGTGACATTCTCACAGGTGGCAGATTTAGCCAGTTGACCTGGCAATTAGCTAGTAGGACTTAACCAATGGAAAAGGCTATTGTGCCCTGACTGTAAAGTCCTGCCTCGCTACACAAATACTATAGCATATGGGTCGCAAGAATGTTAGGGCGATTTGTGACTGCTGTCTGAAAGCGGCATTATTGACTTTGCCTTCATAACATCGCTTTTATTTCTCACGGAATACCATACGTAGCGTTATAAATTAAGAAGTAGGTTTTCATAAATTTAAATTGAAAAAAAAACACTCTATGTATTAAAACGCAACTTGATTATGGAGCAGCAATTATCTGCACAGTTTAAAAGCGGGCCATTTACTTTTTGTCAGAACTCAATTGTACTGCAATATCTGGTGCTCTCTACTGTAAACCTTGAACAGCTTAAGACTAGAATGTTGGATTAAGTGCATATATTGTACAGCAAGAAACAGAAAGCGGGACAAGTACCAGCAGAGGTAAGCACGCGCAAACAAACGCATAATTCACTCGTTTCCATTCAAGTCATGTAGTGACCTTTGTTTATTTTTATGCTGATTGGGGAGACCGCGACTGTCAGTTTTCACATAGTGTAATCTCTTAGATTTATTGTTTTGAAAGACACGTGGAAATCCGTTGGGTTTGGAGTGTGACTTTTGTAAACAATGTGTTCAGTCATTGCGAAACACATCTCTGCTAGTTTTGTTTCGCATAAAATGCTCTTTGGGTCATTTGTTTAGTATCCGGCCGATTCGGTCTGCCTTGCGCACAGAGCAGATATTGCATTTGCACACATAACCAGTAAGGCAATGTTTAAACCCAGCGAGTATATCATTAAAAAGATATGCTTACCAGGCGTTTTTGTGTAAACAAACATCAATTATGTATTGCGCATCCAGAAGATATCTGTATATTAATTTGTAAAGGTAAACTGGTATATATTGCATCTTTTTTGTTGGGTAAAGCCTTACTGTTATTTTCTTTGGATATACGTTAGGACTGTTCCAGTAAATATTGCGGAATACGTATTTTCTACTAAATTTGTTTTACGTACCGCCAATTCTCGGCATTGAAAACCCATAGAGGAATTATTTAGATCAAGTTTGCGAGCTTCAAGTAAACACCAATCCAATTGTATATTACCGGTCGTCGAACAACATAGCAAAACTACCACCAGTAGGCAATTAATGATTGTTTAACTGTAAAGCCATAGAAGCAATTGTGCTTAAAATGTAGCTTTGTTGAAATTTAGACGGCGCTATATTAATGGATGTACTAACCGCTTGCGTAATATTTCTTTTCTAAACTACCATCCTCAAAAATTAATATCAATACACCAAGGAAAGGCATCGCGCAGATTAAGCGTTTTCGTACTCACATGTATATATTATATCTTGGTCGACATGGGCAAAATCTTTATGCATAATTTATTTATAAATCTTCGTTTACAACAATGGAAGTGCCCTCATCATGCTGCAGACATGTATGGTAGTACTTTTTAACTAGCAAAGTTGATTTTCATGTTTGGTGATAGAACATATAAACGTCCGTCTTTAGGCTCTCGAATGGACTGCCAGACAAAATGCAGACAAAAGTAAAATACTGATTACTGAATGTGAATTAAATATTCTTCTCGCACATGTTGCCGATGTTTTACAGATTACTTTTTGGTATAGGTAATGATAGTTGATTGTTATTGAAAAATTCATGGAGTAAATCGACAGTTTTTCATCAAGGTTGCTTTTAAACAGATTTCTTTGCAAAAATATAATTTTATTGTTCCAGGTATTGTGTTATTTTACTTTATATAGAAAATTATTGTGGAGAATACAATTTTTGACATTTAAATTTGCTTTGGTCGTAGGATTGCCTCCAACGCCATTTTTTACATAAATTGTTACTTTAAAGTTGGCTTTCTTCGATGATGACAATAGATATAGTGCACAAGCGATTGATTGCACACGTATTGAGCGAATTTTTCCTCATTAGAATTTAATTTATGTATCCTAGTAGTTTCGATCCAAAGAGCATACACATTGCGTGTTTACCGACTTCTTATCAGGTGAAGTCGGCATCACGCCCTTAGCAAACATTTAAATGAATCAAATAAGTTTTGATAATGAGTGATGCCCAAAATTTATTGATTATTATGTAGATAGTTGTAGGTACAGTGTCAACGAAAAAGAGCGAAAAACGCTCGCGTCAATGAAATCACCCCTCCTGTTTATTCTGACAACGAAATGTCATCCTGCTCCAATATGAACTAACTGCTTACTGGGTGAAGCGCACCTTACACATTCGTGTAAAAAGATGTCAGCTTTCGCATCCAGAAATATAAAGGGTAATCAATCAATTAATTTTTGTTTTTCACCTACGTTGGTGTTTCACATGTACATCTTCGAAATTGATTTTTTACCTCATCTGCGTGCATACAAAATAATATAACTTTTTTGACATTTTGGAAAATAACATTTTTTCAGTTAAGGCAAGTATCGATTTTAGCTGCACAAATTGTGTATAACTTCTTCTTCTTTCAATTACTGCCAATCTGGTTTCCTCAGTTATTTTAATGAAATAGACAATTTGAAATGTGTATGCACTTCAGGCTGGTGCTCGCTTCAAATAAGATGCAATTGGGAACATTGCCGGAATTCGACTAATGGGCACATATATTTGATTACAAAGAACTAAGACATAAAGAATTATGTATTAAGTTCTGGTCATCTAGCAACAAGTTGGCAAAATGCCCAGCCACAAGCCAAAACACAATGTAATTAATTTTCCTGTGTAGCGTGATGTTAATAAATCAGCAAACTTATGTTAACGTTTGTGTTTTATGTTAACCTTCGATTGTTCGCAATGATAAAAAATTGGGGTAGACTTTCCTATCAAATCTCTAGACGCGAAGGTAATCTTTACGAGCAGCGCCTCGACATTGATGACCCAATATTCCATTGAATTCTCTGCTGTTAATTAATGAAAGCAATATAATTTCAGCTCAGTAAAACTAACAATAGAGCTAAGTAACAGCCCATTGCCGAACTTTGGAATACTACCTTAAAAAGGTGTTAAACTTAGCTTGATTTTTACCTCTAATTACATGTTTTACTTATGCGTCTGTATTCAGAGATTTCATTTCTTTCACTCGTCATTAAAATAGCAGAAAAATAATAAAGTTGGCCATAAAGAAAAGTTTAAACTCTGTCAAACCTAAAATTTTGCACTTATCAAATACAAATGGAAGCAGATATATATATATATATATATATATATATATATATATATATATATATGTATATATATATATATATATATATATATATATATCATTTATATATATGCAAAACCATTTTTTGCCGAATAGGCGATTGTGTTTGTCATAATGGGACTGAACAAGTAAATCTCTTTCAAATAAATTGTTTTGATTAGTGTGGTAAATCACCATCACTTTAAACCGAGCATTCGTTATCACAGTTAATCTTCAGTCCTTTTTATCGTGTACAGGGCAAACATGCAGCTAAGTTTTAGGCGGAGATGTAACGATACCCAGGGCGATTCCGATTTTCATAGGAGAGGTGAACTAGCGCAAGCTAATCTGACACGCACGGGGCAAGGAAAATAATCTAATTGGTTGATTGGCTTATATATCCCTCCAATTTTTTATAAGTTGCTTCAAAGCATCTATATGTGGAGATATACTGTATTCGTTTGACTAAGGTTTTGACCCATTTGAAAAATTGTTTTTCCATGTTTAACAACCAATGGAAGCTTTTGGCTTTGTATTCGGTGACCAGCCATGACCAATGAATGGGTTAATTTTTTTCATGAACAAACGGTAATCAAAACGATCATTGTTTCTCGTGAATGTCTCACCTCGATAATAGTTAATGAGACAACCTATGAAAGCTTAGCCATAAACCCATCATTGGCTAATCTAATTACTTAAACATTAAGCCATCTTAATCATATTCAATGATCGAATTCACTCATTCATCAATTTGAGTCGGAAGTTATTATTATTAGTTAAATAAGCACCGAATGTCTATGCGAAAAATATCCATATTGTGCCAGAATTATAAACTGAAGTCATAGCTAACAATAGATGGATTCCAACAACGCATGCTTTTTTTGTTTATAGATCATTCAGCGATAGGAGTCAGCACATCGTCACAGACCAGTCATAAACTTTGTAAAGACATTTTGGACAAATATTCGTCCAATGTCGTAGGCGTAAGCAATTTAAAGCAATACCTGAGTAAACTTCAGGAATAATCAGTCATTCTGTGACATACAATCAGTTACACGTGCTATGAAAGTATATTTAACATACGCTGCTAGCTGCAAAAATACCAAGTATAACGAGGTGGGAGGAACGACAATATTCTGCAGAGGTAAAAGTAATTAAATTCGGCAATCAAGGAGACGTGTCAGATTAGCGAGTAGAAATATAGAGTAATATAAATACACATGAATGCACCTCTGCTAACAATACTTGTCACTAATAGTATGTAATAATATTAAATTAAATAGTTAAGATATATCTATTATATGTAATCAGTGTGTTATTATTTGTCTACCTAGACGTGGCACTAATTATGGTTAGTTATAAATTATAGAATGAAAAATTTATATATATATATATATATATATATATATATATATATATTAATATATTAATGATAAATTCAATTACAGGCATAATTCTACAATCGATCAGACATCTAAAATAGCGTTGTTTGTACGATTAGTAATTTGTAATTAGTTTTTAACTAAACCAATATTAATTCAGCCTTTTTGGTCAATAGGAAATATTGCGGTCATGAATTCAATAAAATTGTCTTTTTAAACAGACAGTTTTTAAATTATTATTTCTAAATTTCTGTAGTTAAGGGCTTAAACACTTAAAAATTGTCCATTCCGAAATTATAGCTGTACTTCTGCAGAAACATCATATTTTAAAATTGGTCATGTTCATGTCAAAAGACACTGAATGCATTAATTGGCGCCAAATATAATATTAAATATATTTTATAAAATCTGATTTTCTTGTTTATCAACTTGATCCATGTAAACGTATTGAAGCTTGCAAGCTCGATATCCATTAGTATCCCTAGCTTTTGTTTTGTCTAGCAAAACTTTCTTATTTCATATAAAACGTTTTATAATTGGAATTACTTAGATAAATTTTCAAAAATTATCGTTCAAGAATACACAACGAGTTGGTAGAAAGGTTTCTACAATAACATTGGAGTACAAAATTTAACTTGTTATAAAACATACACTTACTCTAAGCAGTAAGATTTCAAATGAAAGAGAGTACATGTAACACACAGATACATCACGTGTATAAAATTCCACGCTATGAATGTATTCTTTTTATTACAGGAGTGAAACCATACGCATAATTTAATAAAAAATTGAATAGTGAACTATAGATAAGTATGATAATTTTAATAATTTTGATCGTGCACGGCATTTGGATGGTTAAACGAACATTGGTTGCGCGGGTGGTGATAACAATTATTATAATCAAGGTTGCGGTCTTGATATAAACACCTGACCCATTAATTACTTACATATGTTACACTATACAATTCTTAGTTTATGTGCGGCAGGATAGCTCAGTGGTTAGAGCACCAGATTCCGAAGCAGACGTGCCCAGGTTCGTATCCTGTCCGCGGCAAATTCTGGCCAGTACTTGATGAGTTCCCAATAAGGACGAAACCGGTCTACTGGATGAATTGCCTTTTCTACACTATACAATTCTTAGTTTATACTGACATATGTAAGTAATTAATGGGTCAGGTGTTTATATCAAGACCGCAACCTTGATTATAACATTTGGATGGTTGTTGGCGCATTTCCATATTTTGGCGTAGTAATCCAATACGACTTATTAGGAAGTATATTTAAGTCAATTTAAGAAGTGGCATTAGAAATAGAAGAGTGGAATTAATTTCGCTTCGTTCCATATAATATAAAGCATGACTCATGGTTGGAAGTAATACTCGAAGAATAAGAATTTGAATCTTGCTTCAACGAAACATGATGAGTTTCGATTGGAATCATCTTACGTATGAATTTACTAACTAAGGAATTGACAATCAATTTTGCAACGTTGTTCGACGACTGGTTAAATACAAATTGGGATTGGTGTTTAGTTGAAGCTTGCAAACTTTATTGAAATAATTATTACCACCGCCCACGCAATCAATGATTGTTTAATCAATTTTAGGATCAAGTAGATTAGATTCCTTTAGTTTAGCATTCTTCATTCCCATTTAATTATTTATTTAGTGATTTAATTTTGATTAGCTCTAATTCAGAAATATTTTATATCAGTAAGAAAATTTAGTACTTGAATCTTACTTTCGGTATGTAAATACGTATTTAATTTTAAATAGACGATGTATTTTCGGAGAGAAGATGCATAATTTACAATTGCCCAAAATTCTTTTTCAAAATCCACGCTTCTTCTTTCAACACCACACAAAGTCAATTGTGTAGAATTTGGTGATTTGTTGAAAAAAGTACGGATTTTGAAAATAACCACCTGTGTTTTAATAGAAATATCAATTAATAAATGCCAAGAAGAATTTTGGGTGGGTGGGTAATGTCTCTAGTGGTGAAGGAGAAACAGACTATTATAAATGGAACAGAAGCACCCCATGCAAACATAACACAAAGAAATTGTTTTATTTAAGCGAATATTTGTTGCACAGACGGCAAATTCTGCAAAGAACATGAAGAGTTCCCAATATAGGCAAAACTGGTCTACTGAATATATTTCCTTTTCTATTTATACAGGGTTAAGTTTGTACTGATAATGATATGTATAAAATGAGACAGACGTTCATTTAAAGATCCAAAATTTAGTTTAAATAAATATTATTTCATGTGTTTTTAACTTCATAACTTAATCTCGATTAACATCCAACTTTTATTTCCAATATCTCTGCTTAAAAAAATATATTTGTGTACAGTTTTTTGTTTTACCATATTTTCTCTATAACTACTGCCGTAATACTGCCGTAGTAAATACATATTAATTAAAATAGGAAAAAGTATATTATATAGCTCGCAATTACACAATCTTTATGCACATTCCTACCCACAACAGTTCATTCTAACACCTGTCTGTGGAAATCTACACATACTACTTGTGGTTCACTTAGATTTCTGTACTCTTGTTTATGATTGCACTTAACAAAGCAAATTAAAATATACAATCAAATTTGAATGAAACTAGTAGAAAAGTGAATTCTCCAAAGCTCTTTCGATAAAATTATAAATATATCGAATCAAACGCAATTGTTCATTTGCTTGATAGTTTGTTCTGATGAATTAACAAATAAAGCAGATACTCGGAAATGAATATCAAAATATTTTGAAGCAAGCCAGTGTGGGCTTGGATTTAGAAAGAAACTTACAGCAGAGTTTTTAGCTTACTGCACTCATTTTAACAGCGAATATTTCGGGATCGTTCTCCGGAATCTATTGTCTATGATAAGCTCCTCGCATTAAGAAATTTTCCAATTATTAAGTCAGGCGGCCAATTTCATTTAAACGGTTTCATTTATAATTATTTGTAGATATCTTTAAAGCAATTGGCTTTTAACTAATTGAATGTGCATAATGTATGTGTGTGTGTGCATGCTTCGTAAATGTACGCCGTTCCAGGTGAAATTACAGTAATTTCATATCAAATACTGACAATGCAATAGATAATACAATTAAACAATCACTGATTGCGCGAGTGGTGGTATCAATTCTTTAAATGAAGTTTGCGATGTTGAAGTTAAAACCAAACCCAGTGTATTTAACCAGTCGTCGAACAACAGCAAAACTACCGTCAGTCACACTAGATTCACTATATAAATGAACGCCATCCATGTGTACGTTTGGAACTGTGCAGTAATCCACCAATTATAATTAACTGAACATGTATTTTAACATAATTGCAATTAATATGGTTGATGCAGATTTCTCTTTGCACACATCAGACTCATTTATTCACACTTTGCTATATTAATATTTACGTGTGACCTCCTTGGTGTGGAAGGATGTATGATAATGCGAATACACCATTTGCAAAATCCAGTTAGGAGAAATAACGGACAGCTCGTACAAATATAGGCTTAAATAAGGTGAGTAGTTTAAAAAATGAGGTAACAAAATGATATTTTGCAAATTACCTGTCAAGAATAAGATCATATTAATGTTGTTTACGAAAGGTTATATTAAACGTATAGTTTCATTAAAAAGTTTTCCACGCTAAAGTGGATAATTTAATAAACCCATTTATAAAATAGGTAACAAAGGATGTATTTAGAAGGTAATCCTACAATTATTTAAGAAATGATTTATTATTCCTCCCCTGCCATTTACATGTTAATCTTAATCCACCGTTCTTATTATTTTACTTTAGCAAGTGTTCGACACTAATGCATGCAACATTTGTTTGGTACCTTTAAATAGAGTTGAGTTCCAGATCGAGTTTAGTGATTTTTCCATGTCTGTTACAGTAGTTCTTTGAATCAAGTTTGTGAGCGTGAAATAAATACCAATTCCATTTTATTTAACCAGTCATCGAACAACATAGCACGCACTGATGTGTTTCGACCTTCCATGATCATTATCAGAGTACGCCGGCAAACCGCATTGCATATATATGGAAATCAAAATTAGATATACGGCTCTCACCTCTAGTAGTCTCGCATAAATTGTACTTGACTGCTTTCCAATTATATGCAATGTGGTTTGATCCTCGCTAGTCAGTTTGCCGCCGTACTCTGATAATGATCATGGAAGGTCGAAACGCGTCAGTGTGTGTGATTGGCGGTAGTTTTGCTATGTTTTTCGACGAATGGTTAAATAGAATTGGGATTGGTGTTTACTTCAAGCTCGCAAACTTGATTTAAAGAATTGTTACTACCACCCGCGCAATTAATTATTGTTTAGTTGCTTCATTAGTTATATTATTAATTAATTATTATTATTAATAGAAATGAATGTATATAATGGAACTTCTTTTTATATCAAGATCGCAACCGTGATTTAAATAATTAAGTAATCCAACTCATTTGATTCTCTAGAGTATCCTGCTCCTGTTGAATATTCCACTGATAATTATTCAATGTTCTATGCAAGCTTATTATGTGATAACAATAAAGATTTCTGCTGGATAATTTTAAAATGAACAATAATTTAGTTTTTGAAATTTTGGGTTAAAACATACCTCAATCAGAACATTGGAAATCGTGAATAAAAATGTCTTTAAATTCGCTTCTGATTCAAGTAAACATCAATTCCTATGTATTTAACCAGTCGTCGAACAACTTAGCAAAACTTCCGTCAATCTTGCTTTGCTGTTCGTCGACTGGTTAAATACAATGGGATTGGTGTATACTTCAAGCTCGCAAACTTGATTTAAAAATTGTTACCACCACTCGTGAAATCAATTATTGTTTAATTGTATTGTCCATTTTTATGTGAATGTTGCGAAAACTACAAAAAGCTAATGTTCGTGACTGCATAGAAATTGTGCAGCCGAGATTTCCAATAATGTATACTGTATGCAAGGCTACTAGAGCTGAGAGCCGCATGTCAAAAGATGCTTTCATAAAAATGAATTGCGGTTTGATCCTCGCTTGTCAATTTGCCGTTGTACTCTGATGATGATCATGGAAGGTCGAAACGCGTCAGTGCTTGCGACTGGAAGTATTCTTGCTGTTATTCGACGACTGGTTAAATACAATTGTATTGGTGTTTATTTCAAGCTCGCTACTTGATTTAAAGAAGGGATTGCTTTACTTGCGGCTACGCTGTTCGAATAGTTATATTCTAATTAGAATTTTGATCACAGCCACAAATAAACGTTTCTTTTGTTAGAACAAAATAAAATGTTTTGGCACTACGGTTAAGGACTTCAGATAACCACGTAAGATTTTTATTAAATTACAATGGATAGCAGAACATTTTTGAGTCTCATAAACTGGCAGAACTTGACGTTTATACATCTTCATTAGAGTACAACTGTTCTCTTGCTGTAGTTTCTATTTTCTGTGCAACTATGTTAAACGTCATATTGCTATTTATGTAAATTTCACAAACATGATAGAAAAAGAAGTATCACCCACGCGCTATTAACGGCTGATAAATAACCATTTAGTTGCATTATTTTGTGCAAACTACCCAGAAATGTAACTTGAAAATTAACTATTTAATTACCATTGAATGTGCGCGTGTTGCCAAAGTGAACACAAAATATTGTACATAAACAAGTTTCAATGAATGGGAAATGCCCACGTTCACGCTAACCCAAACATTGATTATATTTTGTGTGCAAATCTACACATTTAAAATATAAACATAATTTGCATTGTTCATGCGTGCACTTTGATTATGTTTCTCTCTACTAGAGGAAATGATTATACGTGATATGACATGATGGTACATGTTTAAGGTCAAGTGAATTGTTTATTAAGACAATTGAGTGGTAATTGCCAAGCCGTCTTGTTGTAAATATTTGTTTTACCAAAACTGTTCACAATTTTAGAAAAGAGGATTAATTTAATATTTATTGGTACGAAATTCTCACTTTCTTTCTCGCCATCGCTTTGTCCAGCTAATGTGTAAGGAAAGCTATTTTTATTTCTCCTTTCAGAGTTACATCATGATCGGTGACGTTGACGTGTTTAATCAGACTCGTATTGAAAGGTTAAAAACTGACTAAAGTGCTACGCTTTAACCAGCTCTGCATATTTGCTCACACTTAGCGAACATATAACATGCAATTTAGGAAAGTATTCGTTGTAGGCTGTGCGCACACCTGTCCCAGTTTGTTTAGAGCGCAGATGTGTTACTTTTACATGGCTAAGAACGAGGTTCGGTGACTCCGTATCTATGAATCCGTAAACAAGTCTGTGTCAACTTTCTTATCAGTTACCAAACAACCTGCGTTTGAGAAAAGCTCCACTTACATTGCATTTAAAAAGATCGCAAAACAAAGCAAAACTAACATCTGTCAGGCCTATTGAGGCCTTTTTACATTTTATAGTCATGAACAGCGCAATTAAGCAACCTGACTAAAGAGGATCCAAAGACAATGAAAAGGTAAGGCATAGAAAATAGAATATGCCGCTCTACTCCATTGCAGCCTCGCAAAAATTTCTTTTTAAAGGAAATATCTATGCAGTCACGAACAAAACATTGTTGCAGTATTCGCCACGCGTGGACGGTGATAAAAATTTGTCAAGTAAATTTTCGAGCTTCAGATAAACACCAGACCTACTTCATCGCTCCAGTCGCAAAAAAATTGCTTAACTATCGTCAGTCACAACCACTGACACGTTTCCCATAATCAGCACAGCAGAAGGACAAACTGACTAGCAATTATGAAATCGCAATGCAGATATAAAGAAAGCCCAATTAGATAAGCCGTCCTAACATCTAATAGAATCACATACAGTTTTCTAATTGGAAATTTCGGCTACACAATTTTTATGCAGATATGAACACATCTGGCATTATGAACAGAGGGATAAATCAAAGACAGCATGAACGGA
>JAQBSW010005869.1:0-53598 GCA_029291075.1 Eudiplozoon nipponicum
TTCGCCACATATAAACATATAAGCAATACAATAAAACAATAATTGATTGCGCGGGTGGTGGTAACAATTCTTTAAATCAAGTTTGCGAGCTTGAAGTAAACACCAATCCCATTGTTTTAACCAGTCGTCGAACAACATAACAAAACTACCGCCAGCCGCAACGCACTGACGCGTTTCGACCTTCCATGATCATCATCAGAGTACGACGGCAAACTGACTATCGAGGATCAAACCGCATTGAATATATATGGAAATCAAATTTAGATAGGCGGCTCTCACCTCTAGCAGTCTCGCATACATTGAACTTGACTGGAAATGTCGGCTGCACAATTTCTATGCAGTCACGAACATTAACTGTTTGCAGCTTTCGCCACATATAAACATATAAGCAATACAATAAAACAATAATTGATTGCGCGGGTGGTGGTAACAATTCTTTAAATCAAGTTTGCGAGCTTGAAGTAAACACCAATCCCATTGTTTTTAACCAGTCGTCGAACAACATAGCAAAACTACCGCCAGCCGCAACGCACTGACGCGTTTCGACCTTCCATGATCATCATCAGAGTACGACTGCAAACTGACTATCGAGGATCAAACCGCATTGAATATATATGGAAATCAAATTCGCTCATCTTCTTGGTCCTCTATGCAAATAAATGTTTCCGAATGCGATCCTCGCCCAAGAAAGTTTCGAACTTATCATTTGTTGTCCAATAAGGATGCAAACGGTTAAGTTGATGAATCGCATTCGCTTCCTCGAGTAATGTTTAACATATATCGACAACATATTTTTAATCAAATCCTGATATTATACTTTTATAAAAAGGTATATATTTCTCAATATAGGGATAGAAAAACGTTTTTTTCACTAACTTTGCCTCGCCTATTTTAGATATCATAATACATTTTTATTTGGCATGATATGACCAGCAACGGTCATCACAAAATATTTGGCTGAGACATATATATAGTTTCAGTCTCAAATCTTGTCGTGCCTTGTAGGAAAATGGTAATCAGGCGGCTTATCGTGATCTGTGGGCGTTCAATAGATTGCGTGTTGTAGCAAATGGATTGCATGCAATTTATATTGTAACACGCGGTTCCGCGTTACAACCCAACGATGTTCACTTTTGAAAAATATGGTAATCTTTAGGGTCAAATAATCTAACTCTGTTTTTACACAATATTTCTCTTAACTGTGATTTTAGAAACAATCTCTGTTAGTTTCAAGCAGTTTTAATTGAGATTTTTTGAACTGCAAATTTAATTATAATAATCCTTTGTACTCTGAAATTCGGATAGGTATAATTAGATGCGAACATTAAATCACTTGTACAAACTGCGAATAATCCAAAGAAGAGAAATAAATCCACTATAACACTATAATCCACCGCATGTTAACTGCGTATTGCGTGCGGTGGTGTATATTTAATAAACAATGCCCTATTAATTACAATTAAAATTGCAGTTCAACAAATATCAATTAAAACTGGTTAAAACTACCAGAGATTGTTTCTAAAATCACAGTTAAGATAAATATTGTGTAAAAACAGAGTTAGATTATTTGACCTTAAAGAGTATCATATTTGTCAAAATTGAACATCGTTGGGTTGTAACGCGGAGCCGCGACTTACAATATATTGAAAGTTTGGTACTTTGCATTTTATATTTCACATCTTGTTTTGTGTTAATTAATATGCTCTGTCTGATTCAATTTACTTTATTTGCGCAAAACATTCTCATCAGCACACATCAGTAATTCTAGAATCTTTTAATAGCACTATAATATTACAGTTTCAGCCAAAAATTAATTTTGGCGATGATAAACCGTCACTTGCGTTGTCACTACCACACAATACTCCTTGTTTCCTTATTATTAATGTTTGATTTTTTTTATATATTGAGCTATCATTCCATTATGCTGTAGGGGTGCAGCTTCAAATGACTGGCTGGTGAATATTCTATATTGTGCTTTTGATCTAAAGCCTAATTTGTGGCGATTGATTAAATTTAAATCTACTTCTTCTTGAAAACAATTCGTTCCAACCATCGTACATTTCTTAAGATATATTGCATGTTTGGGGCCTATTTCCGTTACTTTTTAATTTGTTGTCAGTAAGCACGAATGAATCTGTAAATGGGATAGTTAAAGATAGCATTGACCTGTCTTACTCATCCCATTTGAACAAACTTGCTATTAGCCAAGCAATACCTGGCACATAAATGTCAAATCTATCGAGTTTTGCAAAGAAATGTCTCATAAATATTTAGTTTTTAATGTCTTTAAAAATCATGCTGTTTGGTGAGATTGCCTTTTTTAACCAAATTTTCTAACTGGCTAACTTGTGAGTGGATTTCTTGTTCATAGTCCAGCTGTTGCTAAATTTGGTATTGCATCTCTTTTAAGCACCCCATTTCTTTAAAATTTTGACTGTGGTGGCTAATCATGATGCTTATTTTGTAGATGGATTCGAAATATTAATGCTGTAGATGATCGGGTGTTAGTTGCAATTAGGGCCGAAGCAGGGCATGATTTCTAACTAATTAAGCTGGCTAAAATACTTTCTTTTATTAAAACTTTGTATTCTTTGTCTTATTTTGAGGTTCCGCTGTATTTTTTCTGCGTCGTATGATATTCTACAATATGTTTTTGCGGTATGTTCTGTTACTTTGATGTACTTAGCTATGGCAGAATTGGCGAACTTAACTTTCTCATTCATAATAAGCTTCTGCGATAGATGATGCTTCGAACCTGTGATCAGTTCCTGTAAAGTGCGGACTATATCTATGTGCGGTAGCACATATATCGGACGTACGAAGAAGCAATTGATAAGCAGAATCCAGCAACATTTGCTACAGAAATTGATTAATAAAGTCTTGGCACCGTCAGGAAAATCAGTTATTTCCGATCATATATTGTCAATTCGATCGATTTCACAACTCTACATAAAGCAAAATCAGAAAAATTATTATTTATTTATAAAGCCCTTTATATAAAACAACAAGCATCTGACCTTAATATTCAAAAGTTTCATCAGCATGATAATCTAATCGACTGGCCAAGAATAACAAAATTCAACAACAATCTACTATTATTCAGTCAAGAACAGACAGGCCCTCGACTAGAATCGACAAACATACAATCGGATTGGAAACAAACTGAAGTGGAAATAACAGAGGCGCATACGGTGACAGAAGTTTCCAAACAATATGAGCGTTTAACACTGCAATCCACACTGGCGCTGTTACCATGTGGAAATTATAAATTTGCGCAAGCAGGTGAAACGATCAACTACAGTGGGAAAAATAGCACTCGTACATGTAACAGTGAAAAATGCGCACAAATGGTTAATTCTCAAGCCATCAAAACAGTTATGACCAGATCTCAGACATCACTTTGCAATACTGCGAGAATGACCTTTACATGCAAACACGCATACACACAAGCACAAACGCATACACACATACCAACTAGCCAAAACCAGAAACACAAGTAAAATCGATTCAGATTTGTTACCACTAACATAATCAATTGAAAACCCAAAATGTATGAATATGTATGATTGTATAAGAGATGATTAGTATTCACGAAATAAATGGCCATTATCCACTTTGTTATTAATGTGTTCTTTCTTCCTAATTATAAATATACTGTGTAACATTAAAAGGCATGGACATTATAAAGAATATATATATATATATATATATATATATATATATATCGATTGTTGTTTATATGATGTTTACAGCCTTGATCTGAATCATTGTTATCAACGCCCGCACAATTATATAACTTTTCAAAGCAATACCACTAATACATTTTGAGTCACCCAGCCTACGGCAGTTTGTATGAGTTTTTTATCAGTATAAATTAAACATTACTTAAGGCAGCAAAGAGAATTGATCAAATAGATTGGTTTTGTCCTTATTAAGAACTGTTAAATTACTTTTCACTATTTGCCGCAAACGGGGCTCGAAACTGAATACATACTCTTCTCAGTATTTCTCTTGTATCACCGTGTCAATCCTGCCGCAAATTACATGACACTTTTAGTCTTATACCAAATTTGAACTTTGTTCAGTCTATCCTTTCTTAACTGGTTTAAAATTAAAGTACGCAAGTGTAAAATTATAGCCAAAATTCACACAGGAAAACATCACAAGACAGTTTATAATGTTTATAACGTGGGCGGCCCAAAACGAAGTACATAATTAGACATTAGATTAGCAGTTCAGCAAAAATGAAAATAAATGGTTTAAAATACTAACGACCACATTGGCGATGTAAATGAATCAATTAATAACTGAAAAACTACATTGTAGGATGTTTTGTAGTTATAGTAATTGCTTTTGCGGGGTAGCTGTCTATTTAGTAGTGATTTACTACATTTTCATTGTGGTCGTTATCCCCACCCGTTCCTTGATCAGTCTGACATTTTCCGAAGGGTGAAGTAATAAATTCATCCATTTTCAGACGTTTATTGCAGGTGGTATAGCTAAGCATGTATCAATTCAAAGTTAAACAAAACGGACTGTGCTCTAGCCGGCAACAAAATGATATATTGTCAAAACAATTGAATGTATTACACACAAGTAATTATCAGGAACACAAACGTCTGAATCGTGAAGAATACATGTAAGTAATTGAAAATATATGATGATATAAATCCAGATTGATTAGCAATTTAGTTTAAAGTCACTGGTAAATATTGTCACTGATAATTGATGGATAAAAATCGTGTAAAACAGTCTTGAAAAACATCACAAATAATTATTCCACTGTTTGCTAGGTTTTGCATGTTTCAATTATAATATCCCATTAAACTATAGCATTTGCGAATATGATTGAGGAACATCTGATGACCTGATGCGTGGAATCATATCTGAATGCAAAGAAAGTCTATCAATCCACATATGCACTATAATCCGCAGCAGGTTCCCTGCGTATTGCGTATATCCATCAGGTTGGTATCATGTACCGACTCGGAAACCATAGTGTTAGTATCCGGTACTCATCGATTTAAAAAAGGTATCAGTTACTAACACAATAGCCATAGTGTTAGTATCCTTTACAGACTCGGTATATATATTATATAGTGTGAGTTAGCATTGAAGTCGTATTGTCGTTGACATTTAGATTATGTTAGCTTCACTATTACAGGTTTACACATTCGTCTAGGAGATTGTACCGTCCTATTATTCCACATTCTTCTACCAAATATATAGTGGTTAAAGGGCGTAATACCGGCTCCTACTGATGAGTCGCAAGTAAGCACGAAACGAATGTGCATGAGATTATACTTTCCGTTCATGCTGCCTTTGGTTTATCCTTCTGGTCACAACTGAACTAATTTGTTACTAGGTTCGCAAAACCTACTATGGAACTTTCTTGTAGCCGATGTCAAGGACCATATCATTGGGATGGATTTCTTGACACATTTCAAACTGATTCTAGATCCAAAAACTAGAACTATCGCAGAAGGCCCAGGGGTGTTAGCACACACTGAGTCCAGCACTTAGGCAGTTAAAACAGTCCTTTTGCACCGTCCCACGGTCTCACATTACTTTACCGACAACATCAAGAAACACCTTACAGTATTTCAAAATTTGAGTGCCAAGAGAACAGGATTGAAGACAGGAGTAGAACACCAAATAGATTTGTTGACTCCATTACCTTGTTCCCCATAGGCTCAACCATTGGCACAACACAAACAACAAGTTTCTGTGTCTGAATGTCACCAATTGCGCAAAGAGGAAATTTGTAGAAGGTCAAATTCCAATTTGGCTGCCCCAATAGTAGTAGTTCCCAAACCTGAACCGGGACAATGGAGGGTTTTTTGGAATTATCGTCTATTAAACTCAGTGACGAAAGGTGATTCTTATCCTCTCATTAACTAGAGTATTCTGCTCCGAGACATGATGTGATATGAGGTTCATTCCACTTTAGATCTCTACAAAGCGTACTATCAGATACCGATGAAGGAAAGTACTATACCACTCATTGAAGTCAGATTTCCAGAAAGATCGCATGAATTTCTTTGAATGCTTTTTGGTTTGAAGAATGCCAATCAGACATAACAGCGTTTGGCTGAAGAAATCATTCAGAATTGTTCATTTGCAAAGCTGTACATGGACGACAAAATTATTTTTAGTCGATCACCGTAAGCATTTGGAAACGGGTTTGACCAGGCAGGAACAATATGTATTGGTGGTCAAACACAATAAGAGATACATTGGATGCTCTTCAGTTAATTATCTTGGACATGTACTTTCGAACGACGGAATTTAACCTTTAGACGACAGTATGTGCCGTTGCATTTACGGGCCAAAATCATCCAACAATTTCACGATATGGGACACCCATTCATAAAAGCCATCATTTGATTAGTCGACAACAGATACGTATGGCTGTACATGTCTAAAGACATAAGGGTATTGGTAAGAGCCTGTGCCAAGTTTCAAAAGTTTAAGGTGTGGAGATACAGAATATTGGGATTCCAACTGGACGGTTCAGACATGTACACATAGACATTATCAAGATGCCTGAAGTCAACGGTCCAAAATTGTTTACCAATAAAGGTAGATCGTTTTAGTCGCCTATTCGAAGTAGCAATTTTGAAAGCTATGACAGCGCACAAAGTCTTGTTTACGCTCCTAATGTGGCAATAACCACCTTTAAGACAAATAATGAACAAAGAGTCTTATCTAGGGCACAAATTATTCCGACAAAAATTCCTCGCAGAAGCCCCCGTATAAGAATGAAGCAGTCAGCCTAGTGATAAAAGAAGACATCGAGCTGAAGTGAACATAAAATAATTAATATTTGTAAATTTGTTTTATTAAATCGATGCTCGTTATGCGAGCAAAATTCTATATATAATTGAGTAAAAATAAAGCATGTGTGGTACATTTAAAATGGCTTCTGATGGGTTAGAAACGTTGATTCATGGACTGACTTCTCAAATGAATAATTTAACTGCAGAATTAGGCATAATTAAGTCTCGTCTGGACGATACGCTGATAATAAACACAGACGACATACGAGTACATGGACCATCCAACATAGGTGGACATAGCAATGGCGACCGCGCCGAAGAGGAATCAGGAGGAAATATGCCGGCGTTTTCAGCCGAAACGACGAGTTATTTCAGACCGTCATCAGAGTTTAAGCCCATGCTGGCACCATTAGATGTGGAAAGGCCACAGTTGTGGTTCGAAAAATTTGAAGCATCAGTTCGAACCCAAGAATTTACATTAGAAGCACCTATTGTGCGTGTGGCTGTCCAGGAATTAGTGGACCGGACAGTAGCAGTCCAATTGGAATTACCGGTTGACCTCACGTATGAAGAGTACAAAAGACAAGTGTTGGATCATTTCCGAGCCAGGCCTCAGGAAGTGTTCTCAGAATTATACAGCTGAAACCATTACTGAGTGAGATGCCCATGGATACCATGGCACGTATCAAACGGTGGTTCTCGAAGCTTACCGAGTCTTTACTCGGGTTGCAACCACATGAGGCCATCATGTTCATGCTGCTGGATCCTACCAGATACGGTGCAATATCCAGCGCCCAGGGAGCCTTGAAGAGAGACTTCAGGCTCTTCAAAGTTCGGCCATGATGACAAACAAAGTGGCAGCTGCAACTCCACGCATGGGTCCAGTTACAACATCTGGCAGGAGCGACATACCGTACTGGAATTCTTCGCGGCATAATAATCAGTTCCGCGAGAGAAGGCAACAGCCAGTGGCCTGGAAGCAAAGTCAATATATAAGGACACCAGCTCCGACGAATACAGCATATAAGCGTCAGCAAAACAAATATGCTGCTCCTAGAGTTCGGCCAGTTCTGTGGGGTAACAGGGTTCACAATCTCACAAATAAAGGTGAGCGAAATCAGGGCACAAATATTAATCCTTTGGTGGCTCCGACGGGTAGATCGAATGAAGACCAGCAGAACAAACAAAAAAGTGGTCCGAACCAGATGGCCTTTGAAGAAAAGGAAGTGTGGGAAACATTGCCAAATGTAAGAATTTTCATTAAAGTTAAATTTTTAGAACTCTTCAACGGACAGCCAGTAATAATGCAATTGGATACTGCAGCTGATGTGTCGGTACTACCATTGACTTGGCCATTGAACAACGTAAAACCTACGAGAGCAAGTTTATGTCAGGCATCGGGGGCATCGATGGTGGCTGCGGGCGAGTGGGACACGAAATTGTTAATAAATGAAAATTTCTCTCATATGTCTTTTGTTGTTGCGAATACGCAAACGCCCTTGTTGGGACTTGGTTTCATTAGAAAATGGGTTAAGACGATAGACTGTCAAAATAAGCGTGTATGCATATCGAGGCCTGAGAGAATAATTTCAATAAAGTCAATATGTACCCCTAAGATGCAGGAGGAGACCAGTTGTCTGCCTGGATGGTGGAAGAATCTTCAAAGCCAATATAACATTATATTCCAACTCCCTGATTGCAGCGAATGTCCAGGGCCGACGGTCGATCAGTTTAAGCTATGGCTAGAACTAAATGAAGGTTACGAACCACCAAAAGTATATGGTGCTCCTCCAAAGAAATTAGCAACAACGACTCGAGCAACCCAAGAAATGATAGAAACCGGCGTTCTAGAACCGTCATCATCTGTTTTTCGTGCACCGATGCTTTACGTTACGAAAAAGGATTGTTCGCTCCGACCGGCGGCTGATTTCAGGCAATTGAACTCAGTGACTAAACCTGGCCCGTATCCCATGCCGGCTCTGCGTGATCTGTTCCTACAGCTAGAGGGAGGCAAATGGTAATCAAGAATGCGGCAGCCGATGCGCTCAGCAGAATTTCCGCTGTGCGGGTTTTGCCACTTATAAAAGTCTCTGAAGAACAAGGAAAAGATGCCACGTGGCAGGAAATAGTCAATCAGTTAAAAAACGGCATAGTGGTGTCTGCACCATATAAAACGTTGAGCCTACAGGACGGCCTGTTGATGCGGAAAGGACAAACAGTGCAATGGTTTGTGCCAGAATCTATATGAACAGAATTAATGGCCATTTGGCATGAAACGTTGGGACATCCCGACGCTTGGCAGCTCATTGAGACATTGCAGTCACGATTGTATTGGGCTGGCATGTCCAAATTAATTCGTAGCTATTGTCAACAGTTCACTACATGCCAACGTTGTAAACCACAAAAACGAGAAAAAGTCACTCCGATTGCTTTCAATGCCACTGCACGGAACGAGTTTCTGCATATCGACCTGGTAGGTCCACTACCGGTAGCTCGCGGCGGGGTGTCCTATGAGTTTTCCATGGTCAATATGTTTACCCGATGGGTCGATTTTGTACCACTGAAGAAGATCACAACAGAAAAGATTATAATGTTCTTAGAAGAGCGATGGCTCAGTCGATTGGGTGCACCACAAGTTATTGTTACCGATCAAGGCGCACAGTTTGAGTCGAAAGAATTTAATCAGTGGTGCAATGACTTTGACATAAAGCATTCCCGCACAGCCACCTATCACCCGCAGACCAATGCGACTGCTGAGCGTGCACATAGGACGATGAAAGAGGTACTGCGATGTTGGGGCTATGTGAGCCCGGGAACGTGGAGACACAAATTACATTTGGTCGAGCGGGCCATGAGCTTTACAGTTTCAACAGCTACAGGATTCGCTCCAACGACCATGGTCTATGAAGGACACATAAGACTGCCAGGTGAACCTGTAATCCAAGGATCTCATGAGCGCTGCACCATAGCAGATATTCAGGAGCAACTAAAACAGTTAACTGAATATGTTGGCGCCACACAGCAACAAGGCTATGCAAGGCAACCGACACGCACTCGCCTAAAGATCGGTGACTATTTCATGGTCGCGAAGGTCGAGCCATGGCACAGCAGGCTCTCAATGATGGGCCGTATCGCGTGGAGAGGGTGAACTCAGAGCACAATACAGTTTTTGTTAGCATGCCCGATGGACCACGAGCTATTGCACTTGATTGTTTAAGCAGAGTGCCAAAGCCGATTCCTGAGGGGGGCAAGATGTGGTAATAGCCTCTTTTAAGACAAATAATGAACAAAGAGTCTTATCTGGGCTGACATTATTTCAACAGAAATTCCTCGCAGAAGCGTCCGTATAAGAATGAAGCAGTCAGCCCAATGATAAAAGCAGACTTCGAGCCGAAGTGAACATAAATTAATTAATATTTGTAAATTTGTTTTATTAAATCGATGCTCGTTATGCGAGCAAAATTCTATATATAATTGAGTAAAAATAAAGCATGTGTGGTACATTTAAAATGGCTTCTGATGGGTTGGAAACGTTGATTCATGGACTGACTTCTCAAATGAATAATTTAACTGCAGAATTAGGCATAATTAAGTCTCGTCTGGACGATAAGCTGATAATAAACACAGACGACATACGAGTACATGGACCATCCAATATAGGTGGACACAACACCTACATAATTGGATATCGCATCATGGCGTTCCGGAAAGAGTCACTAGTGATCACTGTAGTCAATTTATGTAAGAGCTTTTCGTAAAATCTCTCAATATCATGGGAACAGATGTATTGCATACTAGCACATACAATTCACGAGCGAATGGGATGTTAGAAAGGCTGCATCGTGAACTGTAAGCTGCGTTAAGGTGTACTAGTGGAACAATCTGGATACACGATCTTCCCTTAGTATTACTTGCCATGCGCAAAAGATTTCGGGTACAATTAGGATCTCCAATGGCAGAGGTGGTTTATGGAGAACCACTGAGGTTGCCTGGAGATCTTCTAATAGAAACTCGAACTAGTCTTGATTGGGCTTCGAGCTATGTCGATTGGCTTTTAGGAGCACTTAGAGATAAGATGTATCGTTTAGCTCCGACCAAGACTAGAAAAGTAAAAACCAAATGCTGTGTCCTCTGATCTAAGATCTGCTTCGCATGTTTGTGTAACTAATGAAAATAGGAAGAACTACCTCGCACCATTTAATAAAAAGGACCATATAAGGTCAAGATGATGACTGCCAAAGATTTCGTCATAGAGGTAAATGTCATTGATGATTGTGTTTCCCTGGATCGTTGCATTCCGCAGTTTATCTGGATTAACGATAGGACTGAATTACCAGATAAATTGATTGATCATCGTTCCATGGACGAAGCTAATGTGTGCAATCCAATAACGCAGGCACATAATTCAAAGCCGAAACATTCACAAGATGCGTTGAATACATCGACATCATGTTCTACCGAGTTACAAGATCATAAAGTTCTGTCAACGTCAGGCGAATTAGCAGTGCCAGTGACAACTGAACAGGACGCGACATCGACGTCAGTGACGCGATTTTGCACAATTCGTTAAGGAAAAGTACAACATCAGCCGAAAAACAATGTTTACGTCTATTATTAACCGTCTCTTTTTGATAAGGTGGTGTATGTAGAGGAAGATATTTCCTCCGACAAAATTAAATTAAAATTTATTGATAAATTATAACAACGTGGCTGTTTTCGAAACGAATATTGTTTAAAAAGAAATTAATCGTTTATTTTCTTAGAACATTCTTTGTTTAAAAACTTAACAGTATATATACTTATTAATTGTGCATATTTTCAGTTATGTTAATCAGTACCTGACTGGTCTTACATTCCTTAACAAGCTGCTTTTATTTCATTTCTCTACCTTTGAGTTTAAAATACTCAATTTTCACTATATACACTTGCTTTCATTTTGTGTTTTGAATCGTACATATTGGGGAAGTTCTGGAATAGGTAATTTAATAGTTCTGTTTTTTGCGTCTTATTTATTTCCAGATTATTTGTAAGAAGTATATGTAAGAAGTACACAGTCCGTAGCCTAACACTAGGTTTTTAAATATATATTTAAGTTCGATGAACATGAAAGCTAATTTTAAGTTTAAGGACACGATAAAGTTAGCTCAAGTTATAGCAGGCATGAACATAATAGATGTCAAAGAGAATACTAGCTTATTATTATAATCAAGGTTGCGGTCTTGATATAAACACCTGACCCATTAATTACTTACATATGTCAGTATAAACTAAGAATTGTATAGTGTAGAAAAGGCAATTCATCCAGTAGACCGGTTTCGTCCTTATTGGGAACTCATCAAGTACTGGCCAGAATTTGCCGCGGACAGAATACTAGCTTATCAGACTCAAATGGGTATATTAAGGTTGAAAACGACTTGGCATCCATGGGGATTTCATTTACAATATGGTTGGAGCCTCTATATCTATATCTATATATATATATATATATATATATATATATATATATATATATATATATATATTAACTTCTACGCTATATACACATACATATCGAGGAAAATTATACATTTGTATAAAGTATGCATATATATATACATTTACTTATATATCCGAATATATGTTATATATGGAATATTCAATTACATATGGAGGAATACTATATATTTACATAAATAGTGGATATAAATATTATACAGACAATTAAATAATAATAATAAAATTAAAAATTTATAAATTCGTCGTTGTTTAAGCTCCTAGCGCGGTTTGAAATAGCTCCAACTTTGTTGCATTGTAGGAGGTTTTGCAGTTATTGTAATAGTTTTTGCGGGGTAGCTGTCTTTTTAGTAATAATATCCAATTTTTACATTTCAATGGTGGTTCTTATCACTACCCGATCCATGATTCGTCTCTGAACCTGTTCTGAAGGGTGAAGATAGAAGACACATCCGTGTAATCAGACGTTTATTGAAAGTTATGTTGCAATGCATGAATCAATTCACTGTTAAACCAAATGGAACGTGCACTAGATGGCAAAAAAATAATATGTTTAAAAGAAACATGCTGCGCGACAGGTAATAGATTATTTACCTGATTATCGGATTGCGTACCGAAATGATTGAAACCACTGTCATCATGATTTTCCCAAATATTTCGACCTCCGGGTATGGAGGTTTTTTCAATGGCAAACACATCACCCACTAAGTTGACAATCAATATGTCAAGTGCTAATAATAGTTTAAACTGTCCTATTTAAACCTGTTGTTAGATCTCTTAAGCATAACGTTTTTTAAAAAATATTAGAAAAGTGTATGATAAATTGGTTTGTGTATATGTCTGCATGTATACACTCTTCACAATGAGATTACAGTGATTTAGTGACAATTACTGACAACTCACTAGATAAGCGTACATCATGCATGTGTGTATGTGTTCTCATTTGTTTTGGATTGAGGAGTAATCAATTAATGCACGTGTACACTCATCCCAGTGAAATTACAGCGATTTCGCAACATCTGACTATTCACTCGATAAGCGTGTTTGTGTGTATGTGCGTGAGCGTTTACTTAAGACTGAGCTAATCTGTTAGAAGTTAAATTAAACGGTTCGTAAAAGAAATTGAAAATTGCCCGATAAAGAAAGATACTAGTAATAGTGCAAAGAAAATTGAGCTTTTAAAAAAAAATAAACCTTCCTATCATGTATAGATAAATGTTTGTTAAAGGCGCTATACTAGCAACAGAACGTGAGATAATAGATAAAATAAGATAACAAGTAATCAAGGATGAAATTATAAGCCAATCAGTTAATAAATTAGAAGATATTTAATTACTCACCCCCCACCTCTATAAATTAATATCCATCCACTGTTATTATTCTTTTACTTGCGCGAGTTTTTGATTCAGATTCTTGCAATCTTCGTTTTCTACCATTATTTAATGCTGTATTCTAAATAGGACCTAGTGATTTTTCTACGGCTGTTTCATTCATGATATCATTTCTCGATTTAATTTCTATGGATTCTCTAATAAAACTAGCCGATCTGCTACGGCCACAAATTGATATACGTCTACACCCATCCCAATTAATTGAGTGTCCTGTCTCTATTGTATGGCGTGCAAGATCCGATCTATTAACATGGCCATACTTGCATGCAGTTTTATGTTCCCCTCCTTTTACCCTAATTGGACGCATGGTTTCACCTACATACATCAAGTTACAGTCGTTACATGGAATTTCATATACTCCTGATGTGTCTAATGGTTCTATTTTCTCCTTTTGGTTGGGCAGTTTGTTTCTTTTTAAGCTTATTTAGGTACTGAATACTGTGCTATGTCAGTGAAGCTCCTAAACAGACATCAACACTTGAAGAAACAATTAGTAAGGCAAGTGGAAAATATTCGTTTCATTAAAATATGTTTAAAACATTGCGTAATTCCTAAATGTTTTAAAATTTAAATTGCCATTTCATTTAAATGCTAAAGGTAGATCTCTTAAACATGAACTAACTTTGAACATAAACATTAAATTGTTTAGCGATTTATAAGAACGCAAATATAAACTAATTAGAGACAAAACTTAAATAAGATCTCTGTTACGTTCCTTTTTGCACGTGGAGGACTTTAAATGTATAGTAGATTTTACTGATGGCGCACGTAATACAGAGACAAAAAAGGTTCAGATCAGGCATGATAGAAAATTAGGAAATTTGGGCATCTATAGGCAGACCATAACTAAGACGTGCCCTGCTGTAACAAATCGAGTAGTAAAATTTTCTAACTTAAATCTTAATAAGAATCAGCTAGAAATACATAATCGTGGTCTAAATACAGCTATCCAAATTGAGAAATCACCAAAAAATGAGATAATTACTGAGGCTGTTAAAACAGCACAATTCCTCTCAGAAAAAGATAAGTTATTAATTAGACATAGTCACAGCTATGTTAATGCAAGAAGAGGAAAAATATAAACCAAATTATGAAATAAAAATGCTTAGAAAAGAATTAATAACAAACGGTGTGATATATTTGAATGCAGACAAAGGAGGAGCGACGATTCTGATGAATCAATCTGACTATAATGATAAAATGTATGAACAACTAGACAATATAGAGGTATACACTAAAAATTAATAAAGATCCTACGGATAAGCTACAAGGAGAAGTTAAATTATTGGTCAATAACATGATTGCTGAAGGAGAATTAGATCAAGCGCATGGTAACGCTCTCATACAAAGAGATACAGTCGCTCATAGAGTGTACGGTTTAGTAAAGATACGTAAACCAGGCAACCCTTTGAGATTTATTATTAATGTCCAACAGTCTCCAACATATAAAATGTCTAAGTTTCTATGTCATAGAATAAAGAAATATTCGTACTTCTTAGACCATACTTTGATGAATTCATACCATTTGGTTGAGATTGGAGATAAATGTAAGCTAAATGAAAACGATAGATTGGCGTGTTTAGATGTGGTGTCAATGTACACCAATATACCATTACCTAAAGCACTAGATTATTTTCAGCGTCTCCTGTTTGATCATCCAGTAATATTAGAAGGAAGCAAAATGAAGATGAGACATGTCATGGAGATGATGGACTTATGTATGTCATCCACTTATTTTAAATTTATGAATGGATTTTATAAGTAGATTACGGGTGTTTCAATGGGACAACCACTGTCAGTTCCAATAGCTAATATCTTCATGCATTACATGGAGAAGACCCTCTTAGATATAGCGCCCCTAAATCCTAAATTGTATATAAGATATTTGGATGATATATTAGTTATTTGGAATCATGGGGAGGATCAACTGATAAATTTCTTAAATATAGCAAATCAGGTGAGCAAGCTGAAGTTTACAATTGAAAATGGGTCATGTGGTGAATTACCATTTCTGGATGTCAAGTTAATTAGAAATGGTAAAAAACTAGAACGGGATGTTTATAGGAGATTGAATTAAGTAGACTGCGAGAAATATTCAGTACTTACGGGTACGATCTAAAGTTAATTAAATCAACTATGATGAGCGTCATAATTAAAGTTAATCATGATTGGAATTATGTTAAGCCAAGTAAAACCAAAGAGAATCGGATTTTCATGATAGTACCTGACTCCAAACTAAGTAGGATAATTAAATTTGTAGCATTAAAAAACAATATTCGTACTAATTCAAAACAGACCCTTGCCCTAGGTATTAAACTGCCAAACCAAAATGAGAAAATAGAATCGGTAGACACATCAGAAATTCCATGTGACTGTAACCTGATGTATGTTGGTGAAACCATGCGCCCAATTAAGGTAATAATGGGGGAACATAAAACCGCATGCAAGTATGGCCATGTTAATAGATCGGATCTTGCACGACATACAGTAGAGACAGGGCACACAATTAATTCGGATGGGTGCAGATCGACAGGATTGATCAGGTAATCGACCGAAATGAAATCGAGAAATGATATTATGAATGAGGCAGTTATAGAAAAATCACTATATCCTATTTGTAATACAGCATTAAATAATGGTAGGAAACGAAGGTTGCACGAATCAGAATCAGAAAGTCGCTCAAGTTAAAGAATAAGAACACTGAATTACTATTAGATTAACGAGGGCGGGGTATTTTTTTTTATTTTCGTATTATCTTATAATTTCTTCCTCGATAACATGCTATCTTATTTTATCTATAATCTTAAGTTCTGTTGTTAGTATAGCGCCTTTTAACAAACTTTTATGTTTGGAAAGTATGGGAGAGTAAAAAAACATTTTTGCACTATTAATATTATCTTTCTTTATCAGGCAATTTTTAAATTTCTTTCTATCCCATTAAAACACTGTATCCCTGTCAAATTTAATTTTGCTAACTCTTAATTATTTACTGTATTCACAGTATCTTGCCCCTCCTCACCAGGATGCCACTCGTAATTACTTCATCTAGGTTAGTAGGTGTAAAAATAGGTCTGACGTGTGCGTTTAGGAAATGGCAGTTATTATTTTAGTTTCAAGTAAATTTCTGTTACACGTGCCGTTAATTACATGTAACAGTTCTTTTTAAATAAAGTTGTTACAATCAGCTATGGTGGTTTAAATTTAGCATTCAAGGTCATTTTATATAAGGCGGAGGATTCAACATCCTCTACACTTCCATACACTGCGATGACCTTTTGCTCGTTAATTGTTACAGTTTCCTTCAAAGTGACAGAATTGTCGGTCGAGGCGTTGGCCTGGTTTTCTATGTCCAATCCTCTCTCATATCCAAACGCTTGTCTACATTGAACTCACTAGGAATAGAATTTTTTAGTTTCAGCTACTGATTCATGAACAAGGCGTATCTGTCTGCGCTGTCTACAGACTCCCGAATCTCCCAATAATCGACGACACACGTGGGGCTCAACTTATATTCATTGTTTTCTATCAACACTCCAATCGATACATCGTTGTGGGCGACCTTATCCTCCCTCTAATTAACTGGTAAAATCTAACTTAAGGAAATCCCACATTGCTTCGGCTCTTTACAGACTGCCTACTAAGTCGATTTGTACACTTCCCTACACGAGAGAACAACCCACTTGATTGTGTCGCCTCGAACAAAGATATGACCAATATCCATTCTTGGAAGATCTTCCACAATCTCGTTTACTGCTAAAAATCCGTCCTTATTCCTCTAAAACGCCGTTACCTAGAGAGATCTTATTCTCCTAGACAATGTCTTTTCATGTATTTCCGATGTCCATAACGTCTTATCATATCAATTAATTCTACCACCTCTATTCAACACATACACACGACAAACAAGTTGAACACCTTGTTTAAAGCACGCGACAATCTTGCACGCTACTCTAGATTACGCACAACATCATTTGTTCGCGCCCTCGTGCTCTGATGAATCGATGAGCACATTAAGCTGTTTATCAACAAACAAGTGTACAGTATTGAGAGAAGCATCCACACAGCACCTAACTCACGGCAATTGTTCATAGTCATCAAACACCAATTGCTACAAAAGTCCAAAAGCTCATAAATAAACTTCTCTCGGTCGGACGATTCCAGCTTCGCCGACGATAATCTAAATTATCTTCTCGACTCCTTCTCCATTCACACTCCGCTAGCTGAGATACTCGAGAACCTACGCTGGTTCAATATTTCGCCGGCATCCAACGTTTAAGCAATCAAAGATATTAAATATAAACACCAATTAGACAAGTACGGCGTATCGATCAGCATGATTGCCCTTTTTGACTAGAATCTCTTATCTTTGTTTGCTGATGTTATCAACCGATGCCTCGAAACTACATACCTTCCCCCGGAATGGCTTAATTTGACCACATCTCCAATCACAAAAAATAGCATATCTTCAATCTCCTCAATCAAAGATATCAACATAATACCTACGTCCCTTCTTTCATTAAAATCATCGACAGGGTCTTATACAACTTAATCTACCCTTTCATTATGTTTTGGGATAACTTCTACCTTCTCGACGATCAACATGGCTTCCTGAATGGCCGTTCCTCTTCCGCCAATTTAGGTAGTGTCCTAAATAACTGTTACTCTTCTATTTTTAAAGTTCCTGAATACAATCTTTTCTTTCTAAATGTTTCCAAGGCCTTTGATTCACTGTCGTTTTCGGCAATTGAATCCGCCTTGTTAAGCAGTGGTATTAGCGGCAACATCCTCAATCTTTTCAGTTACTATCCCCGACATCTTTATACAAATGTAAAATTTGGACACAATCACTCGAGATCAGCTCTTATCCGATCTGGAGTTCCCCAGAGCTCTGTATTTGGTCCTATACATTTCAACCTAACACTCGCACAAGTGCAGGTTGAGGACAAACTATTCAAGCTGTCCAAATATGCAGATGGCATTGTAATTGTATTCAGTAACCCCAAAGCATTCAGCCCTTACTTATCTCATATATCTCAGCTGTTATTCTCATTCCATTCGCAGCTTAGCAAAATCGGTTTCAAACTAAACCCCGTTAAGACTCGTTTGATGAAACTCTGCAGTGACCTATTCTGTTCTCTCCTAGATGTAAATTGTCCCCTTGATATTGAAATAATAGACTCAGCCAAGCACCTTGGTATCTTTTTTTCGAAATCTCTAGACCTCTCCACATCTTAAACATTCTAATTCCAAACAATTCAAGTATGCCTTTTTGAATTGCTTTAAAAAAAGCAACCCCACTCTCTAACTCATATTGTTTAAGGTCTAAGTCATACCCTTCATATCATACGCTAAAGAATTTTACTGTACTCTCACTCTAGCCTCCTCTTACGCCATCGAAAAGATTTCTTCCAGATTTCTAAAGCGAATCTTCCCTCACAGCCAGAATTATCGGGAACGCCTACTCCTGACTAATCTACTACCGCTATGGTTTACTCGTCACTTACGAGTCGTTTCTTGCGTTCATAAGATCACAACTTGCATAAACCAGCATAGATCATTTTGAAAACTACCTTGCAAGAGAATAGAATTTTAATTTATGCATATATTATGTCAAAAAAAATCTAATTTACGTTGACATATTAAGCTTACTTTTGTTTTTCAATAGTTCATCATACGATGACAACAACTTGTGATACAGTGTTGGTGCCGCATCCCATGCTGCGCTTTTCAAATTTCAATTGTCTTTTTTGAAAAATGCGCCCAGTATGAGTTGAAAAATGGTAATTTGTTGTCCAATTCGAAGATTGAGGCAAGGTGTTAACTCGAGTTCTTGGTGCAGTTTAGAATGACATGCTCATGCAATCGTGCATAATTTCCATCCGCAGCCTCCGTGATTTTCAGGTGAGTTTGCATGTTATATTCTCCAATATACGGAAAAAACCCAGGTTTATTGGATATCTTTTTCACAAATAAAACATATAATCAGTGAAAAAATTAAAAGGGTCAATTTAAAAAAAAATTTATTAACACATAACTACAATATTTTCTGAACCAAAAAGTCAAATATTTTGCAATTGTAATTTTTCTTAGGATTTTTGTAAAATAGCATATACGGTAGTCTCTTGCATGTTGAAAAAATATTACATAGAACCCCGTGCCAAAATGCTAAACTATAAAAGTACTATTCTCGCTTGGCTAAGATGCCTATCAAGAAAAGTAATGAAGACTTCATGGCAAAGTTTGGCTACAATTCAGCCTTAATTTTAAAATGTTAGTGAACACAATTCTGGTCTTCTGTTTCTTTTCTTTATCTAGTGAATTTAGGCAAGATAAACAATAACCGTTATCGACAGAACCAAATCAAGAAATCAAATTTGTTATGTTGTTATTATTGTAATTATGCCGAATTTTCTGCTAGAAATATTGAAAATAAAAACAAATGTTTTTTGAGCGTGTGCACTTAAATTAAAGAATACATTATCATTTACTGGACTAAAACATCTTGAAGATTATATAAATCAAGGATATGATCTTGACAAAAACAACAGTGCCATTAACACATACATTTGGCAGTATAGACTAAGCGTTGTATAATTTAGAAAAGGCAATTTATTGAGTTGACCAGTTTCTAGACAGTACATGAAGAGATTTTGCTATAGACCCAACTGGTTTACTGAATGAATTGCTTTTTCTGCGTCATAAAACGCTTAGTTTTTACTGACAATTTCATGTATATAATATGAATAAGGTTTACATCAAGACCGCAATCTTGATTTAAATATTTTCTTTCACCGCCAAGGCATACAATGTTTGTTGACTTATTAAAGTGTAGGGGTACTTTTCACTGTTGCTATCTCGTTCCTGATTTTGTACCCCTACTACTTATCAATGGTTGCTATTATTAGTACCCGAGCATTCAATCAGTCTGTTCCTTTTCAGATGGTTAATATTAGAAGGCCGAAGAAAGGTTTCATGTATATATTACACACAATGTAGCACATAAATATAATTCACTGTTAATCTGAATTGAAGGAGTTGGATGGTAATAATACAGATTTTTTAATGTAAAATTATATCCTAAACACTATTCTCAGTTAGTCAAAATTGAATACATGTTTGTCAGCTGTAAAAATGGTTTTTATGCAAAAATATGATTTAAATGTCATTCACACTTAAGCTAAATTGTCCGTCCTCTAGACGGCAAAAATAAAAGTGATTTAAGTTTATCATAGAAAATTGTTTTATGCTCAATCAGTTATTCGCGTACAAAGGTCTGAATTGCTCAACATTTATGCCGTCGATTTAAAACAAATGATACATGGAAAAAGTCATCGTTAAAGGTTATCACTATAAAAAGAATGTAAATCGTTTAAGGACTTCAATGACACAACTCACAAGTGTTATGATCACCGTTTGTAACGATTCTATCTCAGTACATGATATTAATATATTGTTCTCTGAAGTTCGGATAATCCAAATTGTCAAACTAATAGGAATAAGTTTACTATGACACAATAGTCCACCGCGTGTTTTTTTCGTTCCCAGCGCGGTTCTGTTCTTTTTATAAAAACACTATTAATTACAAATAAAATTGCAGTTCAAGAAATATCGATTAAAACTGCTTGAGACTAAAAGAGATTGTTCCTAAAATCACAGCTAAGAGAAATATTGTTTAAGGACAGAGTTAGAATATTTGACCTTAAAGAGCACAGCGTTTGTAAAAATTGACCTTCGTTGGGTTGTAACACGGAGCCGCGTGTTACATACACCCCCCCGACAGTGAAAATTAGTACACAATGAAGGGGGCTAACCTTACAGGAAATGTTATTGCTCTTTCATGCCGTATAACGACTGATTTTGGTTCTGTCAACACTGATACTGGCTCCTCTATTTCTCGCGTTCTTGGACGGATGGTTAGGTCGAAGTGTTCGAGAAAGTCACGTCCAATGATGTTTCATGTCGTGTTGTCGATGATGAACGGATATTTGAAACATCATTTTGAGTTGGAGAACGAGATTGTGTGTACTCGTACCCCAAACGTCGCTATGTTGGAGCCATTCGCGCAGGTCAGACTGTTGGTGTCGACTGGGTGGGTTGGTTCGAGATAATTGTGGCGTAGTGAGCTTACATCTGATCCAGTGTCTATGACAATTCATTCGCCAGAGATTGCGTCACGGATGAGAAAGTATGTTGATAGTGGCAACCGGCGATGAGATTGATTGCTGGCATTTGGGCGTTTGAAGCATGACTTAATTGGAGCCGTCGCTGTAAAGACAATAGTTTGATTGCGCTCTACCGCGAAGGCAACGTGCTTCGAGCCATCAGACGTGGAGCGGCCAACAATTTGGGGTGCTCAGCCTCTGCTGCCGCCGAGGAGGCTGACCCCACCCGTC
This sequence comes from Eudiplozoon nipponicum, assembly GCA_029291075.1. Classification (NCBI taxonomy): domain Eukaryota; kingdom Metazoa; phylum Platyhelminthes; class Monogenea; order Mazocraeidea; family Diplozoidae; genus Eudiplozoon; species Eudiplozoon nipponicum. The sequence continues at coordinate 22,057 of JAQBSW010005869.1, forward strand.
TTCCGAACCTTCCATGGGCGGATCCTCCTGAGTTGTTGAGGGTGACCGCGCCCATTTGAACGTCGCGTCTGTGCGCGGGTATGTGCAGACGTTTCCGAGGCAATAACGTGTGTAGTGGCCTTCATTGAAAGTGCTTGAATTTCTCAAAATCTAGCTGTTTATTAATTCCTTACTGGCTGTGAGTTCGACGAACCGGGGCACCATAATGTAGGGGTACTTTTCGCTGTTGCTATCTCGTTCCTGATTTTGTACCCCTACTACTTATCAATGGTTGCTATTATTACTACCCGAGCATTCAATCAGTCTGTTCCTTTTCAGATGGTTAATATTAGAAGGCCGAAGAAAGGTTTCATGTATATATTACACACAATGTAGCACATAAATATAATTCACTGTTAATCTGAATTGAAGGAGTTGGATGGTAATAATACAGATTTTTTAATGTAAAATTATATCTTAAACACTATTCTCAGTTAGTCAAAATTGAATACATGTTTGTCAGCTGTAAAAATGGTTTTTATGCAAAAATATGATTTAAATGCCATTCACACTTAAGCTAAATTGTCCGTCTTCTAGACGGCAAAAATAAAAGTGATTTAAGTTTATCATAGAAAATTGTTTTATGCTCAATCAGTTATTCGCGTACAAAGGTCTGAATTGCTCAACATTTATGCCATCGATTTAAAACAAATGATACATGGAAAAAGTCATCGTTAAAGGTTATCACTATAAAAAGAATGTAAATCGTTTAAGGACTTCAATGACACAACTCACAAATGTTAAGATCACCGTTTGTAACGATTCTATCTCAGTACATGATATTAATATATTGTTCTCTGAAGTTCGGATAATCCAAATCGTTAAACTAATAGGAATAAGTTCACTATGACCATTAGTCCACCGCGTGTTTTTCTCGTTCCCAGCGCGGTTCTGTTTTTTTATAAAAACACTATTAATTACACATAAAATTGCAGTTCAAGAAATATCGATTAAAACTGCTTGAGACTAAAAGAGATTGTTCCTAAAATCACAGCTAAGAGAAATATTGTTTAAGGACAGAGTTAGAATATTTGACCTTAAAGAGCACAGCGTTTGTAAAAATTGACCTTCGTTGGGTTGTAACACGGAGCCGCGTGTTACAAAAGACCGTTGTGTAACAAGTACTACTATTGCAACCTTGCAGAATTCCTTGAATTCTAGTCTACTTTAAAAACATTATTTTTTATTTATGTAAAAGCATTGTGCAAAAACATGAACAAATGCAAGATTGGATGGAATGGATTATTACTGTCCCCTGAAAGTCCCGCTGTTCCAGTCATAACGCTTATTATATCTGACGCTTTACAAAGTATTTTTCAGACGTTGGTAAATAAGCAGCGGAATTTATTCATAAAAGGGAAACGTAATTTTGCGACGAACATACACGCAGAGGGTAGACTAAAATCAGTTAAATTGCCGGATAACTGTAAATGCCTCCACTAATGTTTACAAAATTTAAATATGAGCGAATCCAATATGTTTCTGTCAAAATCTACATAAGTTTTCATTTGTTCTGTTAGAATGTATCAACAGGATAACGATCATTAAATAGACGAAATTGAGAGAAATAACAATGCATTTATTTTTAATTTTCTATTTAGACAATATCTTTGTTTAACAATTTGTAATTCAAATGTAACTGGTTAAATGGATATATCATCGATGTTCAAGTAGTTAGATGCAGAAATTTTCCCACTCTGGAGCTTTTTTGGTTATAAATATATGCCGCAGCTTGATTGCACGATGATTTCAGACTTAAGCTGATGTTTATGTGCAAGCATTTCTGGATAACAAAGTGTGTGAGATATACGCATTTGCTTATGTTACCTTGCAAGAGCATTTTATTCCAATTACAGGGGATAATAAACGTTTTGTTATGCGAATCCTACAAATGTGTTAATTAAAGTAATTTGAGTTCCATTTTCCAGTTGTCATCTCTTATTTTACGTGAAATAAACTATTCTAAACTGTTGTCACACTGAATTTAGAAGTGAAAACTAGCGAAGAGTCAACCATTGCGGAACAGTTTTCATGTTGTAATGTTAGCAAAAGCCTATAAATAGTTCTACATATTAATGTAATTAGCATTAACATTGCAAACAACAGAGTGTTCGCAATATTTTCAACACCAAAAATTTATTTTATTCTTATACGATTAATTGGAGCTGTAACGGCTCAGATCAATTCGCCGACATATACAAATTTCATTTACGCGGTACCAATTAAAGCAAGCGAAATTTCCCGTTAACAAATGGCGTGCGATCTTGCGCTTGCACAAGTATAAAAGCATGGTACATTTACCTTGAATCATCACACTCACTTGACAATTCCGTCCTGTGCACTACGCGTGATTGCTGTCGCTCTCTGTACTTGAATTTTTGTCTACAAACTTCTGGACTTGCGTTTATCACGATTTGTCACCTAGTCATTAGGATTTCTGTCAAGCCAATCTTCTTGTTGCTCCAAAACTGTTATACGTGATCGATTATTTATTAATCGGACTTCTACGTTTGCCAGACACCACGGTGCTTCCGCAGATCTTCAACAACACAATTTTGACCCTTCTGTCGCTATAGCTACCTTTGAGCCTAAGAACGCACAAAGGATCCTAATAAGGACTGGTTTTAATTCAACTGAAAATCCTCGCAGAAGCATCCGTATTAGGATGAAGCAGGCAGCAAAATAATGGAAGCAGATTTCAAGCTGAAGTGAACATAAAATAATTAATATAGTAAATTTGTTTTACTAAATCGAAGCTCTTCAACTGAGCAATATACTATATATATATATATATATATATATATATATATATATATATATATATATATATATATATGTATATATATACATATATATATATATATATATATATATGTATATATATATATATATATATATATATATATATATACGCTGATGATTTTAAAATAATCTTTCCAATGGATCCAAAAAAGTTCGAATTCTCCAAAAGTAATGTGACACTAGATTTGTATTATTTAAGTAGATATTTGGATGTGGAGAGGCACAGTTGTGGTTCGAAAAATTTGAAGCATCAGTTCCAGCGCAAGAATTTACATTAAAAGTACCTATTCTATGTGTGGCTGTCCAGGAATTAGTTGACCGGACAGTAGCAGTCCAATTAGAATTGCCTGTCGACCTCACGTATGAAGAGTACAAAAGACGAGTGTTGGATCACTTCCGAGCCAGGCTTGAGAAGATGTTTTTAGAATTGTACAGTCTCAAACAATTACTAGTTGAGATGCTCCTTGATACCCTGGCACGCGTCAAACGGTAGTTCTCCAAGCTATCTGAGTCATTACCCGAGATTGGACTGCATGAGGCCATCCTGTTTATGCTGCTGGATCCTATCAGATACGGTGCAAAATCCAGTGCCTAGGGAGGCCTGAAAGAAAGACTTCAGGCTATTCAAAGTTCGGCAATGTTGACAAACAAAGTGGCCACGGTAACGCCACACTGTTTTCCGGTTACAAAATCTGGCAGGAGCGACATATCTTACTGGAATACCTTGCAGCATAATCAGAAAGTCCTGCGACAGGCGGCAACAACCAATGGCGTGGAAGCAAAGTCAATATATAAGGACACCAGCTTTAACGAATACATCGTCTAAGGGTCAGCAAAACCAGTATATTGCTCTTTGGGAACGGCCAGTTCAATGGGGAAATAGGGTCCACAATCTCACAAATAAAGGTGGTCGAGATCAAGCCAAAATTAATTATACTTTGGATGCTCTGATCGGTAGATCGAGAGAAGACCAGCAGAGCAACATAAAGAGTGTTCCGAATCAGATGGCCTTCGAAGAAAAAGAAGTATGATAAAAGTTGCCACATGTAAAGACTTTTATTAAAATTAAATTTTTAGAACACCTCAACGGACAGGCAGTAATAATGCAATTGGATACTGTAGCTGACGTGTCGGTATTACCAATGATTTGGTCGTTAAACAACGTAAAACCTAAGAGATAAAATTTGTGTCAGCCATCGGGTGCGTCGATGGTGGCTGCGGGAGATTGGGACACGAAATTTTTCATAAATGAAAATATCTACCATATGTCTTTTGTTGTAGCGAATACTAAAACACACTTGCTGGGTCTTAATTTCATTGGAAAATGGGTTAAGACGATAGACTGTCAAAATAAACGTATATGCATATCGAGGCCGGAAAACATAAATTTCATAAAGTCTTAATGTACCCCTAAGGTGCAGGAGACCAGTTGTCTGCCCGGGTGTTGGAAAAACCTTCAAACCCAAAATAATATTATATTTCATCTTCCGGACGGCAGCGCATGTCCAGGACCGAAACTCGACCACATTAAACTGTGGCTAGAACTAATTGAATGTTACGAACCACCAAAAGTATATGGTGCTCCTCCAAATAAATTAGCAGCAGCGACTCGAGTAACCCAAGAAATGAGAAAGGCCGGCGTTCTTAAACCGTCATCTTCTGTTTTTTGGCTCCAATGGTTCACGTAACTGAAAAGGATGGTTCGCTCCAACCGGCGGCAAATTTATGGCAATTAAACGCAATGACTAAACCTGAATCGTATCCCATGCTGGCTCTGTGTGATCTGTTCCTACAGCTAGCGGGAGGCAAATGGTTTATCGGGCTTGATCTTAAACAGGGATCTCAACAAATAGGCGTGCGGCCCGAAGACCGATGGAAGTTAGCGATGCATGTACCTCAAGGTCATTTCTAATTCACTCAAGTAACATTTGGTCCTAAAAACGCACCGAACGTATTACAAAGAATGATGAACTCTTTCGTTACTGACTTACCCTTTACAACAGCTTACGTGGATGATGTTATTATATGGACCACTAGTGAACACTAATTACGTATTAGTCTGCAAAAGATGTTTTCCAAAGCTGTAGAACGGCGATTAAATTTAAATCCCGAAAGAGTTCAGATAGGTCGGGAAGTGCAGTTCCTGGGTCACTCAGTCTCGGCGTAGGGCTGTATGCCATTAGATTCGAATATACAACCTATCAAGGATTATCTGGGGCCTACTAGTAGAAAACAACTGCGCCGGTATATTGGTATGGTGAATTTCTATAGACCATATCTCGCAGTAATTGCGGTTACGCAACAACCCTTGTCTAAGTTAACTAGTGCCAAGGTACCGTTTTAGTGGACGCAGAAGCTAAAGAAGTGTTCATCTTATGCAAGCAAAAATTAATAGAATCAACTATTTTGACTTTCTCAGTAGGAAGTATGTCAATTTTTACAGACGCGTCATATATTGGAATAAGAGCATTGACGGGCGATCTGCGCAATATGTAAGTCGCATACTCACTAAGGCGGAACAAAACTATACCGTCACAGAAAAGGAATTACTTGCCGTTAAATGGGCACTACGCAAGTTTAGGCATTTTGACATCGGTGGGCATAAAGACGTCTTTATCTACCACGAAGCACAAGTGTATTGTGACGAAACGAGTACACCGAGCCATTGAGAAGCTCGAAAAATACGATGTATCAATTCATCATAGAACTGATATCAAGAATGCGTCAGCCAATGCGCTCACAATAATTTCGGCTGTGCGGGTTTCGCCACTTATCAAGGGCTGTGAAGAGCAGGGAAAGGATGTCACATACCAAGAAATAGTCAATCATTTAAAAAACGGCACACTGGTGTCCAAACCATATAAAACGTTGAGTCTGCAACACGGCTTTTCGGTGCAAAAAGAAGGACAAACAGTGTAATGCTTTGTGCCGGAGTTTATAAAAACAGAATTGATGGCCTTTTGGCTTAAAGCGTTGGGACATCCTGGCGCCGGGCGACTCACAGAGGCATTGAAGGCACGATTGTATTGACCTGGCATGTCCAAAGAAATTCTTAGCTAGTATCAACAGTGCAATACATGCCAACGTTGTAAGCCACAAAATAGAAAACAAGATCACTCCGGTTGCTTTGAATGCCACTGTACGTACCCAGTTTCTGCATATTGACCTACTAGGTTCATTTATGGTAACTCGTGGCGGGGCAGCCTATTTGTTTTCCATAGTCGATAAGTTTACCCGATGGGTCGAGTTTGTACCACTCAAGAAAATTACATCGGATAAGATTATAACTTGCTTAGAAGAGCGATGGCTCAGTCGATTTGGTGCACCACAACTTACTGTTACAGACCAAGGTACACAGTTCGTGTCCATAGAGTTTAATCTTTGCTGCAAAGATCTTGACATAAATCATTCCCGCACAGACACTTATCACCCGCAGACCAAAGCAAAGGCTGGGCGAGCACACCGGACGATGAAAATATTATTGCGATGTTGGTACCACAAGAGCTCGGTAACATGGAGAGAAAAATTACACTTGGTCGAGCGGGCCATGTGCTTTATAATATTAACTGTTACAGGATTCGCTCCAACGACCATGGTCTATTGAGGGCACATTAGACAGCTAGGTGAACCTGTAATCCCTGGATCTCATGAGCTCTGCAACATTGCGGATATTCCAGAGCGCCTAAAACAGTTAACTGAATATGTAGGCACTACACAGCACCAAGCCTATGCAAGGCGACATACATGCACTCGCCTAAGTGTTGGCGACTATGTCATGGACGCGAAGGTCGAGCCCGTAGCACTGCAGGCTGTTAATGAGGAGCCGTATCACGTGGAAAGTGTGGACTCAGAGCACAATATAGTTGTCGTTAACATGCCCGATGGACCACGAGCTGTCGCACTTGATCGTTTAAGCAGGGTGCTAATGCCGACTACTGAGAGGGGGAGATGTAGCAATAGCCACATTTGAGACTAAGAACGAACAAAAGGTCCTCTATAAGGCTGGCATGTTTTTAACAAAAAGTCATCGCAGAAGAACCCGTATCAGGATAAAGCAGTCAGCACAATGATAGAAGCAGACTTCGAGCCGCAGAAGTGAACATAAAATAATAAATATTTATAATTTTTTACTAAATGATGCTCTTTATGAGCAAAATCCTATATATATATATATATATATATATATATATATATATATATATATATATAATTGATTAAAATAAAGCACCTGCGTGAAGATATCAAATGGCGTCTGACGGGTTGGAAACGTTGATTAAAAGACTGACTGTACAAATGAACAATTTGACAGCAGAATTAGGCATAATTAAGCCTCGTCTGGATGATACACTGATAATAAATACCGAGAAAATCCGCGTGCACGGTCCAACCAATGTAGGTGGACACAAAAACTTCATACAGCAACTCATGTCTCTGGTTTCGGAAACTCGACTGTTTCCGGTGTATCCACACGAGGAAACACCAGCCATTAACTAGAACCCGCCTAAAGTGTCTAGGAGTATTTATGTACGCTGCCACATTTGCCAGAGAACGCAATTTCGGCTCTGATAAGGGCCACCCAAAGTAACTTTCTCTCATTATCTACGGCCATTAACTATTTTGTAACGTCGCACGGCATTTCATTTCAGTTGGGGCGTTTACAAATTGCCGATAACACCAAAATAATGAGAACAGTACTGTTTTTAGACTTGTTTTATATCCTAAATCTTTTGGCAAAATTATTATAACAAAATTATAATAAAATTGTGTTCCATCTTCTTATTATTATCCTGAGTAATTAAATCAAAATCGACGGTAGCACAACGCACCATCCTGTTTTTCATCCTGTTTCTGACTATTTCTTAGTCAAGGTCGTTTGGGTTTTTCCTTGTTATGTCTGAACAGGGAAGCAGATTTTTTTCGAGGTTTTTTTCTGCCATTCAAAACATTTCTCTCCTACATACAAACTGTGCCAAACTGTGGATGCAGATTTATTTCGGAATTTGTGAAAGCAGATTTCGTCAGTTAAATCGCGCAAAAGTGTTTACGTTCGTAGAAACAGATTTAGATTCTGATCTAAAGGAAGCATCCTCGTCCATTAATGGCAACTGGGTCGATGCATTACTTTTAGTCCTACATTTCATGCATTCCCGCACTCGTAAATCTACTAAAACGTCTGCGTCACAACTCTTTTATGATATGGATTCACGCCTGCCTAGTCAGCTCCCACGTCTACTACCCGCAAAAAATGACACACAAGTTGAAGCTTCTCACTTTCAACTTCATTTTTGTAACATTTCTGAACAGCAGCCGAGACATACTCCTCGTTCAGTCTTCTTTCTCCCGCATCTTCGCAGCTGCAAGAGAGTACTCGTTCGTAACGACGCTACTGTTGCACCATTACAACCAAAGTAACCAGCTGTTTTTAGCCAGCAAAGGTGTAGCAATTTTGGACAGTTCTTCGGAATTATGCATTCTCTGCGACAATGTTCAAGTAAATATTTTGTCCTTACCATTTGATTTCCATGTATACATTTTTACATTTTACTGTGGCTCTCACTTGCGCTCACGCTGCCTATTTTGGTTTGACCAGCTACTTATAGCTTACGCCTTGTGTAGCAACACTAAGTAGTCATCGGCTTCATAGTGTACATGCCATTTTCAATGAATATCTCAAATTCATCAGTTGCACAGCGCACACTACAAATATCATAACCATAACTTCGAGCACAAACTAGCTCTTTCAGTCGTATTCGAACTCAATGACGACGATCTAGACTGCCCAGGAATCAATTTAATTCTGACAACTTCAGTGAAACTCTACTTTACAATTCGTACGCTGCGGCTCATAAAATTTCACACTGTTCTATATTGCTACCAATTTGTGTAACAATTCCTAGTGGTTAATTTTCAACATATCATTGTTGAAGCAACCAACAAGCATGCACCAGCCTAGCATTTACTGTAATTTTTTTATTCGCTATGGGCAGATAAATAACCAGTTACTTAACTGAGTTCGAACTCTGCCCTACATCATCTACCAAGCCTCGCCGAAAGAATTTTGTTCTTTTTTCAGAAAGGAAAATGATGTAACGTCTCAGATCAATTTCCAGTCAAACTGTATAAATAAAAAAGAAATTTTGATTTACATGTTACCAATTAGAACAAGCAAAATTTGCCGTTAACCAATGGCGTGCGACCTTGCGCTTGCAGAAGTAAATAAGCACGATGCATTTAACATGCATCATCATAAATGCTTAGCATTTCCGTCCTGTGTGCTACGCGTGATTGTTGTCACTCTCTCTACTTGATTGTTTGCCTACAGACTTCTGAACTTGCGTTTTTCTCGCATGTCACCTGGTCACCTTTTGTTGCTGCACAACTAGTCATACGTTATCGATTATCTATCAATCGGACTTCTGCGAGTGCCAGCCACCACGGTGTTGGCCATAGATCTTCAACAGTTCTGAGCCCTTACACATAAACTCACTTCTCTGGTTTCGGAAACTCTGATGGAAACTATTTTAAATGGCATCGGTGTAGCAAAGGTAAAATTAGGTCGAAGCATAAGATAGCATTACGTGATTACCAAAGTAACATCAAGTATCAGGAATTGTTTTTTTCTGATTCAACAGACAAAAATGTATCTGGCTCTATGGAAGGATTGTTAGATTGCTTCGTGTAACAGAATTTTACTTTGTACAGTTATACAGATAATGTGAGATATGTAATTTTTGTGCAGACACGGCGTAAGCAGATTATTTGTACGAAAATTATAGCTTTGAGCTAGCGTTGCTTAAAAATTCTTTACAATAGTAAATTTTGTAATTTGCATAGAATTGCTCGTTATATATCAATAATTCGAAAATGCTAATTTGATGTGATATTATATTACAGTTCTAACTTTATTTAGTGATAAATTTGACAAAGCAAATAATTGAGATGTAAGGTAAATCTCATATTTCATGAAATGTTTTTGCTATCTTTTGGCTATGTGCAGATTAAGCCGTTTTTCAATTCTTTATCTACACTTTTCTATTTTGCAAATTGAATAGTGAAACATATTTTAAATGTTTAGGTTTCCGACACAGTCGTAGAACCATACAATGCAATCTTAACAATGCAGCAGCTTCTAGAATATTCAAACGAGACATTCAGCATTGATAACGAAGCGCTGTACGACATATGCTTCAGGACACTACAGTTGACCTCACCTACGTATAGTGACCTAAACCATCTGGTGAGTCTCACAATGTGCGGTATCACAACATGCCTACGATTTCCTGGTCAACTTAATGCAGACTTGCGGAAGCTGGCGGTCAACTTGATTCCATTCCCACGATTGAAATTTTTTATGCCTGGTTTTGCCCCGTTGGCAAGCATAGGTAACCAAGCATATCGATTGCTCACTGTTCCTGAGATGACATAACAAGCGTTTGATGTTAAGAACATGATGGCCGCTTGTGATCCAAAACATGGCAGATATCTGAATGCCGCTCTCTTCTACAGAGGCCGGATATCGATGCAAGACGTAGAAAAGCAAATTCTAAGCGTACAGAATAAAAACTCTCCGTATTTTGTTGATTGGATACCAAATAATGTGAAAACGGCTGCCTGTGATATTCCACCACGAGGTCTAAATATGTTAGCTACATTCATTGGAAACAGTACATCAATTCAGGAAGTATTTCAACGGATTTCTGACCAATTCACCATAATGTTTGAAAGACGTGCTTTCTTACACTGGTACACAGGTGAAGGTATGGATGAAATGGAGTTTGAAGAAGCGGAATCAAAAGTCCTTGATATCATAAATGAATATCAGCAGTATCTAGAGGTTGATGCGGTACAGACAGGTTGATTGCTAAAATTAATATAATTCGTCAAAAATGAATGTATTGGCTTTGCACTCCGTACCTCAAAAGTAATATCAGTCAATTTTGGAATAAAGTAATCGCTGCTTTTTTCTTTTGGCTAGGTTAAAATTTGGTCACTGAAACAAAGATTTTCTTGTTTAAATAAAAGAAGCTAGCTGTTTAACTGAACAGCACAAAATTTAATTTTGAAGCATAAAACCTGTCGAAATTCTATATATTTTGTGTAACGTATTTATATAAAAATAGATATTTGGATGTGAATCACCGACAATTTGACGTCTTCTTAGTTTAATGATATCTACCATATTATTTAAATCAAGGACACGAGCTTGAATTAAGCATAAATGGCATTATATACACGTTTGTGCATACAAAACATTCATTTAGTAGACTAAAACTCTTCAAGTACTGTCCAGAATTTGCCGTGGACATACTCAAAACCAATGTAGACGAAACCAGTCTACATCACATTATGCTTATTTTATACTGAAAATGTATATGGAATTGGTGTTTATACCAAGCTTGCAACCTCGTAAAAATATATCATTTAAAACTATCACACAATTTGACATTATATACCATAACGTATAACTGGAGTCATATGGGACAACTTTAACATATTTTTTATGGATTCATTTTGGCAAAAATTGAAACGGTGCGTTTGCAAAGACCTAGATGCTTTAAGAAATCAATTGTTATTTTTTATCGGAAGGTTATTAGATTTCATTTATCAATATTGTTAATTAAACAAAATTGTTTTTATACTCTAAAATTTACTTTAATTTAATATGCCTAAAAATATAGCCTTAAAATATGGCCAAGTTTATTAGGCAGGAATTCCTGTGCTCTTCATTTGAGCCTACAAACAGAGAAAATAGAGGAATGCACATTTTCAGTTGTATGTTCTTGACTGCGTTTCTATTATTCAAATTAATTATTTTATAGTAATTGCCAGAGTAAACTTTTAAATAGAAATTATGCATATTAAATCCCATGACGACAAAATGTTGCCAGTGTCTCCAAGAATCGAACAATTTTGTTTAAATCTGATTAATGTGTTACACGAATCTAAGTAGGTACCGAATAAGGAGAACTAACACGGTCTACCAGATACGTTTATTAAATTACCCTTGCATTGAACAAAATATTCCGAAATATACAGTATGTTAAACTTTTGTCACGATATAATTGTACCAGTTTATTGGGTAAATGAGCATTATCAAATTTATGATATTTTTTTAACGATCGTACGCAGTACATAATTATTGTGTATTTGAATTTTTGATTTTTTTTGTCATTTTTCATAATTTCTCAATGATAAAACTAAAGTAGGACAATATGAGGGGACCAGATATCGCTTTTAACCAAAAGAGTGACCGATAAATCATTATCCAAATGTTTACAATGCAAACTAAACATAGAAACAGTAGACCATTTTTTCATCATTGGGATCTCTTCAAGCACCATCTAGAATTTTCTCGCGGACGGGCTTCAAACCGTGCACATTTACTATAGACCCTGGGATTTTAATATTGCATCAATCATGCCAGATAATATACACGATTTGAAAACAAAAAGAATTTATACTTTTAGTTAGCCATTTCCTCTGGTGGAAATAACTTGTAACTTGTATTTCCAATTGATTTTTAAATTATGTATTGAAATATAAACTTATTAATAAGGAGGTACAAAAAACAGTTTAAACCTGTCTTTCATATATATCTGCTTTTTAATAAAATTTTATTTCCATACATGATCAATTATTAAATTTAAATTACAAATGCATCCGAATGGCTTAAATAATATTTGGAATATTTCTGCTACTATTTGTACTAATTCGATATTTGGCACGCTGTGCATAATACAAAGAGGCTTATATATTACTTACCGTAATAAAATGTATATAACTATTATATATTTTATTGAACCATAACAAGATTATGCGAAATGTCATAACTGGTGTCGATCAAAGCCAGACTGTTTGAATTCAAAATTCATAGTTATGGTGAAATTAAGCCTACTCAGTATTCCTTTGTGATGGTACAGGCGTGGCTTTTTTCATATATAGTGCGTTGGCTTTGCAGTCGCATTTTCGAAGGATTTATATGAACTAGCGGCACTTCTACAGTTATACAGATACGTATAGGGGATTGTAGCGTCAATTTTTCCCACATTTCTCACCAAAATATATAGAAAGTATAAAGCGTAATACTGGTTCCCACTAAGTAGCCGTCATTAAGCACGGAACCAATCTGAATATACCATTAAGCCTTCCATTCATAAGGAAAATGGTTTATTATTCTGGTCCTATTTGATCTAATTTTTAACCATGTGGATAAAACTATTATACAAATGCAAAAAATTTATTTATCTGCTACAAGCAGTATCTATCTGTTATATTGTAGGATGTTTTGTAGTTATAGTAATAGCCTTTGCGGGGCAGCTGTCTATTTCGTAATGATTTCCTACATTTTCATCGTGGTCGTTATCCCAACTCGTTACTTGATCGGTCCCTGACATTTTCCGATGGGTGAAGTAAGAAAACTCATTCATTTTCAGACGTTTATTGAAACTGGTGTAGCTACGCATGAATAGATTCACAGTTAAAAAAACGGACCGTGCTCTTGACGGCAAAAAAATGATATATTGTCAACACAGTTCAATGTGTTATACACAAGTAATTATCAGGAATACAAACGTCTGAATCGTGATAAATACATGTAAATAATTCAAAAAGTACGATGATATAAATCCAGACTGATTAGCAATTTAGTTTAAAGTTACTGATAATTTATGAGAAGAAACATAATAAATATTATCACTGATAAATGATGGATAAAAATCGTGTAAAATCCGTCATAAAAAGCACCACAGATAATAATTCCATTGTTTTCTAGGTTTTGAATGATAAAATACAAAAATCTTTTGAACTATAGAGTTTCGAATAAAAGATTGGGAAACACCTGATGTCATGATTAGTGGAATCATAACTGAACTGTGCGCAGTTGTATAAAAAATGGTTAAGGCCAGTAAACTAAGTAAATCCAATGTTTTAACACAGAGACAAATAAATCCACCGCATGTTACCTGCGTATTGTGCACGGGTGTCTTTTTTATTAAACAAAACCCTATTAACTACATTTAAAATTGCAGTTGAAGAAATCTCAATTAAAACTGCTTGAAACTAACAGAGATTATTTATAAAACCACAGTTAAGAAAAATATTGTGTAAAAACAGAGTTAGATTATTTGACCTTAAAGAGCACTATACTTGTCAAAATTGAACATCGGTGGGTTGTAAAGCGGAGCCGCGTGTTACAATATACTTAATTGAATGTTGCCATGATTTCCTCGAAAAATGATAACTGATATGAATTTGCTGGGATATCAGATGTTTAGAAGTAGACGTATTTTGTTAATTTTGATGAAATGTAGCTTAAATTGAAATCCAGTATATTGGTAACATGTACGGACTTGGCAGTTATAGCGTTAACATGAGCCTATTGTGCAGCTTTAATATTGCTGTTCGTTACCGACTCAACAATCTTAATGTTGGTACAATTTACAGGCTCGGTATATATAAAGTATAACTACTTGGCTTTAAAGTTACATTGTTGAATAATTTATATACCGTCAGCTTCACTTCTGCTGGTATACAAATTCTTTAAGGAGATTGGACCGTCCAAATGTCCCGAATTTCTCACTTACATATATAATGGATAGAACATAATTCCGGCTCCCACTGTAAACACGACACGTATGTCCAAATATGATTATTCCTTCCGTTCTTACTGACTTTAGTTTTTTTTCATTCTAGTCCTTTTGAAATAATTTGTTACTAGGTGCGTAAAACAATAACACAATTGCAAATATTTTTGGTCTCCGCAACAAATAATATCTAACTGTTAAATGTGTAAATGTTAAATATCATGATAACCTCGAAAAGTGACTACTGATTTCAAACAGGGCTATAAATTAGGGATTTTGCAGAGTAACGGTTGTTCAGAAGTAGTTTTAATCCGAAATATTGGTGAAATTCAACATAACTTAAAATCTATTTTTGGTAACATGTACTGACACTGCACCATTAGTGTCGGTACCTGTAGTATTAATAACTATTCTAACGAAAGTTCACAAATGGTCTTAACTAGGGCTGGCATGAATTCAACAGAAAGTTCTCGCAGAAATGCACGTATTGTGAAGAAGCAATTAGCACAATGATGAAAGCAGCCTATAAGCCACAGAAGATAAGCAATATGGTTCCTGATGCGTTGTAAAACTTATTAAGAGTATGAACTGCATAAGATAAATTCAACTTGAGCCTCCTCCGTCCAACGAAGTGTTATCTTGGCACTAGTTAACTTAGACAAAAGTTGTTGCGTAACCGCCAACCCTACGAGATAATGTCTTTCGAACATCACCATACCAATTAATTGGAGCAATTTTATTATGGTAGTGGTCAAAGGATAGTCCTTTATGTGCTGTACATTCGAATCTAATGGCATTCTTTCCTCCGTTGAGAATGATTAATCCAGGAGCTGCACTTGCTGACATATCTGCACTATTTTTTGATTAAAATTTAATCGCCATTCTACGATTTTGGACAACAGTTACTGCAACACAATACGTGTTTTTTGTATAGAAGAGGCCCATATAATAATATGGTCATCGTAAGCTGCTGTACAGTTTAAGTCGGATACAAAAGAGTCCATCAATTTTGCAATTACTTTCGATGCGTACTTAAGAACAAATTGTGTCCGATTGAATTAGAAATGAACTTGTAGTACACGCACCGCTAACTTGCATCGGTCCTCGGGCTGAACGCCAATTTGCCAAAATCTCTGTTTAAGTTCAAACAAGAAAAACAGTTTTTCTCCCGTTAGCTGTTGTAACATACCATGCAGAGCCGGCAATGGACAAAGATCAGATTCATTCACAGAGATTAATTGCAGGAAATCAGCCGCCAGTCGGAGCAAAAGATCCTTTTTCCCAAGCAAAAACCATGGCAGCTCAAAAAAATGATGATGATGATGATGGTTCAAGAACATCGGCCTAACCTCTTTTATGTTGTTCGCGTCGCTACTGCGAATTTCTTTGGAGGAGCACTATATACTTTTAGTGGTACGTAACCTTCATTTAATTCTAGCCATAATTTAAACCAATCGACCGTTACGTCTGGAAATTCACTGCTACCAGGGAGTTAGAATACAGTGTTGTATTGGATTGGAAAGTTTCCAAAACCTGGGCAGACAACCGGTCCCCGCCTGGAAATTATGGCTGTATATCGACTATAGATATCGTGATTTTCGTCCTTGAGAGTCATTAACGTTTATTATGAAAATCGATCATCTTAACCTTTTTTTCTAAATAAATCAAATCTCGAATGGAGCGTTTGATTATTTGCTACAACAAATGACATAATAGTTTATTAATAATTTAGTGTCCCGTTTGCCCATAGTCACGACCGACGCGCTCGATACCTGACACAAACTTTCTCTCTTAGGTTCCACGGTCAAGTCTTTGGTAATACCGACACATCAGCTCCCGCATTTAATTGCAATATAACTGGCTATCCGTTGAAGTGTTCCAAAATATTACCTTTAATAAAAATCCTTACGTGTTGCAATCGTTTCCATACTTCTTGTTCTTTGAAGGCCGTGTGATTCTGAACATCTTATGGTTCTCTGCTGGTCCACTTTTCCTAATATAAAAATCTGAGCCACCAAAGATTTTCTATTGTGGGCATGATCTACACTATTATTTTTTGAGTTGATAGACCCTATTTTTCCATTAAACTGGCTGATCTCTAGGAGAATTTTATTGGATTTTCTGTCACTAAGGCAACGTAATCCTTGCAGTTGGTGTCTTTATATATTGAACTTGCTTTGAAGCCACTGGCTGTCGCCGTTCGTCTCGAATTTCTAATAATTCCGCGAAGAATTTCAGTAAGGTTTCTCGCTCCTGCAGGATGCTTTAACGGGATACATTCGTGGTGTCGCAGCAGCCAATTTGTTGGTCATCATAGCCGAGCTTTGAAGAGCCTAAATTCTTTCTTCCAGGCCTCTCTTCACACTCGTTATTGATCCTAATCTGATTTGTATCCAGAAGCATAAGCACGTTGGCCTCGTGCGGTTGCAACAAGCAGAGACACGGTTAGCTTGACAAATACTGCTTGATTCGTGCCATGATATCAAGTATAATCTAACAAGATACTACTTTCAGTCTGTAAAATTTTAAAAGAACACCTCCTGAGGCCTGATTCGGAAGTGATCCAACACTCGACTTTTATATTCTTAATGCGACAGGTCAACTGGCAATTCTAATTGGAATGCAACTATCCAGTCAAGTAAATCGTGGACGGCCACGCACACACTAAGTGTTTCTAATGAGAATTCTTGCGCTCGAACAAAGGCCTCAAAGTTATGGAAACAGAACTGGGGCCTCTTTACATCCAAGGATACAAGTATAAGTTTAAATTCTAATGATGATCGGAGAAGCTCGTCGATTCCGATGAAAAAATCGGCATATGTCTTTCAGATGTCATTTTTAATTTAACCTATATTAGTTTGGTCGTGCATGTTGATTCCCTTAAATTTATTATAATATTGTCGTCCAGCCGAGACATTACTTTGTCTAACTCCGTAGTTAATGTTCATCTGTGCAGATAATACTCTTACTAAGGTTTCAAATCCGTCCGAAGCCATTTTAGTCTAAAAACACATGTTTTATTTTTAAACATTTATGTATAAAAGTTTTCTTGTATAAAGTCCATCCATTTAGTAAACGAATCTAAATATTTATTATTTTCATTGACTTCTGCGACTCAAAGGCTTCTTCAATCATTGTGCTGACTTCTTAATCTTAATTCATTCATTTATGCAACGATTTTTTGTTGTATTCATAGGACGCTTGGAGCGGTTATAGTCTCAAATGTGGCTATTGATATATAAAGCTCGTTATATATTATATATTTGCACTGTCAAATAATTTATATGTTGTTACCTGCACTACTGCTGGTACAAACATCCGTATAGGAGATTTTACCGTTCAACTTTAAAACATTCTTTATCAAAATATATACTTGGTATAGGACGTAATACCGCTCCTACAGATAAGTCACCAATAAGTACGAAACGCATGTGCAAATGAGATAATACCTTCCGTTTATGCTGACTTTGATATATTCTTCTGGTCATATTAGAACAATATTTTTCCTCTGTGTGCAACATCTCATACACAGTTGTATGTATTTTGGTTTGCGAACAACAATTAATATGCAAAAGTTAAAGATCTTGAGCAAAACCGAATCCGTTCTCTTTTATTCTTTGATATTTTAATTTAAAAGCACGTGTAAATACAACTCAGTTATGGTTGGCCTTTGATAAACCACATATTCAGCAATTACTTAATTTTTTTCATTTTTAGCAGATTTTTAATATAAGATAATAAAATATGCGCTTATTTAGCAATCGGCCATACGTAACCCATTACTTGTTTACATTTGTCAGTATAAACAAAGAATTATTTGGTGCGAAAACAGCAATTCATCCAGTAGACCGTTTCGTCCTTATTGGGAACTCAACATGTACCACACAGAATTTGCCGCCGACAGGATTCGAACGTAGTTAAGTCTGCTTCGGAATTTGGTGTTCTAAACACTGAGCCACCCTGCAACACACTACACACATTTTGCAGTTATGTAATAATACTTCTTGGTTAATCTTTCCTTTATGTAGAGCTTATATAGCACAACTTTAGCCCTAAAGTTACAACTATCCACAATCTGTTAATATAGAACAGATACTACGTTACATGTGGAAAGTGGTATTGAAATGAACATTTATATAATGCCCAGCCTCCATCTGTTATAATAGAAAAGATTCCGCGCTACATATGGATGTGCTATTTAATTGAACATTAATATAATTAAGCATATGTTGATTTCGCGGGCGGTGATAATAATTACTTTTTAATCTGGTTTGCGCAATTGCTATAAACACCTAACTCATTATATATATACATTTGTCAATATAAACTTAGTATTGTATAGTAAGTATATAACTTTAAATTATGTGGAGTGTGTGCGACAGGGTGGCTCAGTGGTTAGAGCACCAGATTTCAAAGCGGACGTGCCAAGTTTTGAGCTCTGTCCGCGGCAAATTCTGGACAGCATGTGATGAGTTCCCAGAAAGAACGAAACCGGTCTACTGGATGAATTTCCTTTTTCACATTATACACTACTTCGTTTATACTGACAAATGTATTTGCTAAATGGCTCTGGAGTTTATATCAAGATTTCAACCTTGAATAAAAAGTAATTTTAATCAATGCTCGCGCAACATTTGTTCTTTTAATTAAAAGAAATAATTGACAAAGATAATGGGAATATTTAAAATTCGAGGGGAGAAATGAAATTTTATATTTTGTCGACTAATATTTGCATCAATTTTAACATTTAACATTCGTTCAGTTTTGTCTTCGTTTCTTGATAAAGCATTATAAAATATATTAAATAGGTTTGTGCAACTCCAGCTTTTTTTAAAGTACAAATCGAAATTATTTTCATATTTACATTATTGTTAAACGATTTCTTTGTTTACCACTTGGGCAATCCCGAGATGTTAACGAGATGTTTGCGGTTATATTTGAATATTGCTATCTTGCGTGAAATAAGTACTAACAATTTTTAACATTTCTCAAATAAAAGAAATTAAAATCACGCAATTTTCAGTAATATATATATATATATATATATATATATATATATATATATATATATATATTTATATATATTTGCATTTAATTAGGTAGGGTTTAAAATATTACCATGCACTTGTCTTAATATATTCCATAGTCATTGCCAAATAAAAATGACTTTGTAGAATTCTCCCAATCGAGTAAACTTAGTCTAGTTCCGAAATCACGAATAAGCTTCGTTGTAGGAATTTCGTAGAATATATGTTATGGATTTTTGTGTATAATGAATCAGAACATCAAAATTGATAATTTCTAATAGATACCCTAAAATGCACATTTTCTCTCGTAAGACAACATTGGCATAAATAATCGCCGAAAACAAATTACAGCTCTTACATACCAACTAGCAATTTCTGATTTATTTTACTTGTCTACCATTCAACCACATACATTTTTCGTATCTGTATTCTTTTTTATCTGCTTTATATATTAGTTTGAATGTCTAGTTGTTTGTTAGTTTGTCTGTTTGTTTGATTTTTGTAACCGTGTTAGATTCTTCCCGCTTGACCGATATGCACCAATTTTGCTAACCAAATTCTGCCACTTGTTGGGAAGGTCACTATCCATATATGAATCATATTGCTTGTGTGCAAGATGATTTTTTGACACTTGAACTCCAATGTATTTGTATATGTATATTCTGCCATAATACAAAAATGAATATAATTAAAGGCTAATTATCATTCTACATAAGTAACAAAAATTGAATAAACAAAAAAGTATGGTTTACTTAATTACATATGAAGCCTAATGGATAAACAAATTGCATCCGGATTTATGCAAGCAGAAGAAGCATGTTCAGGCATTGAGCTTGAACTGGTCGTGATGCACGTAATTGAATGGTTGGTTCCCTTATTTCACAACCTCTCCATGTTTACATATTATTATCTTGAGTTGTATATTTAAAGGCACTCAAGTAAATATTTTGTATTTTGTTGAATAGATTTTTTTATGTTAAAATTTTTATATTATGGAACATTTTTATGTGGCCTTTCGCTTAGAAATATATAATATAACGCATATTTTTTCCGTAGGTAATGTTAATGCGCATATGTTGAAGTTAACAAGTCGCTGCGTTTAAATTTACTAAGTAAACTTCAAATTTGTTTCATATAAGAATTAATCAATATCATATTACTTATTATCAACATTTATCAAACAGATGTAACCATAGAATTTAGAGCAATAAAAATTCACTAGTTATTCTTGAGGTTCAACTCAGTGAAGGACAATTTATTATTTTAACACCGATAACATGTCTTCCGAACATATACTGATGGAATTGTGTTTAACAGAATTACGTTTATGTTATACATTATCTAATTTCCGATACTTTCATATGTAAGGAATTTATTGGGTTTAAAGTTAGGACGTAAAAGCCTCTTTTCTTAATTCGACCCAATTCGTACCAATAAAAAACCTTTCTTGTTTGAATTTATTTAACTACCAAGCAGATGCTAACTTCTAAAAATCATTTTTTTAAATAATAAATTTATTTGGAAATAAAATTCATCAGGCCCAAAAATTGAAATGATAAGAAACAATTTAAAAGTAGGGATATGTTAAGTTGAATGAAATAGTGACTAGCAAAACATTTACCGATATGGCTGATGAGAGTTCTGAAAGAAATTTTTTTTCATTATCTTCTTGTTCGTTCGTTATGAGGAGAAATATATTTCAAACGAATAGGTAAGAATCGACAGAGACAAGGCTTGTGAAAGTCAGAATATCAATGCCGTGTACAGAATTCGCTGCCTTCGGTTGAACAATTTTAAGACTGCTAGAAGACGAGGAAGATCCAACTTCAAAGATCCAACGACGGAAATATTTAAGTATGTATTAGGTGTTGCGAACCTAGTAACAAATTAGTTCAGTTATGACCAGAAGGATAAACCAAAGGCAGCATGAACGGAAAGTATAATCTCATGCACATTCGTTTCGTGCTTAATGGTCACTCATCAGTATGAGCCGGTATTAAGCCCTTTAATCACTATATATTTGGATTTCAAGATATGCTAAGCTTCACTAAAATTGAGAATTGAAAATAATTCTGTACTCTATAAAATGCATACACCCTGGCATTTATCGATGTGAGTTATCAATTTTCGCGATATTTATGACATCATTCAATCAAAAATAGTCAACAGTTATAAACAATTTGCAACGGGGAACTAATATCTTGATCACTGTGTATCAGGTGCTTCGCATTTATTAGGATTACTCCATTCAGGGTAAGCAGCTTTAATTTTGGAAGGGGTTACGGTGACTGTCGAGCAGCATTATTCTAATTCAGTTATTCGCTGTAACAATTTGTAAAGACGCTTTAATTTGATTTAGCCTGTTGATATTAAGGGTTATCTAGATTAAGGCAGTTCAAGTTCATCTTTGGAAACTCGTTTGTGAGAGGAAAGCACAGAAGCAAGACGTTTGCCATTAAAAAGATCTTCAAGTTAATGAAAATTTTATCCCTATTGTTTGATCAAATCTGAGGCCAGGTCATCTATTGAGAATAGAGAGTATGGAGACAGGAGAAAACGTTTTCGTTTGCTGTGATTGCGCAAAGCAACCTATTTTTCATCTCTATTCAACAAAATTAACTGAAAAACGAATTAGGTTTGTTGTTGCTGGAGCTCAATGAGATTGGGTAATAACTTTTGAGTTATGATAAAGGCGAAGTAATCTGACGGCATAATCTTGTTCATGGTAAATGAATGTGGTAAAAATTCAGATATATTTAAATGTTAGGCGAGAAGATCAAATATGGAAAAAATTCTGATGAAACAAAGTAAATCCACAAATATATATGAAAATTCCAAGTATAAGCATTTTAATAAAGATGAGTTCAAACAAGAAATCTAGAAAATATAAAAATAAAAATAAAAACCTAATCTCAATTCAAAATGATAGAAATCCAACATCAAGACCAATCCGGCTATTGCGCTTTACCGGATATTACGAAATGATGATGAGATGAAACAAGAATTTTCATCCGAACGGCTCCTCTTATCGGTAATTTTCTAAACAGATAAAAAAGTCAAAATATTTAGCAATCATTGCATTGCATAAAAATGGACGTACTATTAAAAAGAGATCATTCAGATATTTCAAGATTCCTGCTAAAGATAACTGCTCGTAAATTGTGATTTCTTTTCATAAAAATAAATCAGTATAAAATAGAATGTCGATATTGGTATGTTACATGATTTATCTCATTAATTAATAAAGAAAATGTCGTCTCAAGAGGGTCTAAAATTCTTATCATAGAAGCTTATCGAAGTTGTTTTCTGGTAACTCACGGAATCAGTGATGAAATACAACATAACACTGATTAAATACATTTCAAAGCAACATGGCTTTAGAAAATTAAGCACTCTCGTTTGAAGCGCTATTATTCATAAGTAGAAACACCACAAAGCGTACCACTATCCAATAGCGTGCATTACAAACATTCTAATAATACTAATTACAAGATCATTGATTATATTATCATTCAGTTTTTTGAGCTTGGCGTTTCAGAAGCCTTTGTATGGTTGTAACCAAAGGGCCTATATAAATATTATTAGAATTGAAGTGAATATAACATTCACAATCGTCACGGTGTCTCTTTTGCAATGACAAATCGTGTGTGCCTAGCTAGAACCACACGTATTAAAATATTCCTAATAGAATTTAATTACAACTCAGACTATGCAATAAAGCATAAGTTGGTATTTGAGTTTAAATTGAGTGTGCATGACCTGTCAGATTCTATAGAAATTATATACTGTTCTATAAATCATTCGCGTCTAATTGTTGGCGACGGCGCACGATTTCCTATTACCGTAGATACCGACATACTGATGAATTTATTCGGTTGCAACACAGACTCTACAAAAAAGCATAATTTTATATTTAATTTAAAATTGAGAATGGACGGACTTTCAGATTCTATAGAAATTATATACTGTTCTTTAACTCATTCGCGTCGAATTGTGGGTAGTGCCGCACGATTTCCTATTTCCTAAGAAAACGGAATACTGGTGAATTTATTTGGTTGGCTTAAAAAAATTAGTTTAAACTGACATCATGCGTATTATTAAAATCCTGCCATTTTACTGTAACTCATGATATTCCACTATGCACCGTAGTATCTGTTACATAATGATAATTTCAGAATTGGTTAGTTAGAACTTCTTGTCTTTAGGAATTCAAAAAGATTCTACCTGACGATAAGTCTAATTAAAATTATTCTTGTTTACGACTAAAACTCTTGTGCAGTTTACGTTTACAGGTGGCGCACTGCATAGGCTCCCAGACTCCGAAGAAAATTTCATTCGGTTCTGAACCGTCTACGACAAATTCTGAGCAGTATTTAATGTGTCTTCAATAAATTCAAAACCTGTTTATTAAATATAAATTTAACTTAATAGCTGTAGCAATAATAAGTTTAAACTGACTATATATAAATATATATATATATATATATATATATATTAGTTCTCCGTAAACATTATCTATTTGTTAGATATTTAATTAAATGTCATGATTACCGCGAAAGTAATGACTGATACTTATCAAGGCATGAGGTTCTGGATTTTTTGGAGCGTGTTGCTCAGAAGTAATTTAATATTCAATTTAGGTTATATATAATATATCTTAAAATCCATTTTTTTGGTAGCAAGTAATGACTATTTACACATTAAAAACTGTATTAATATTATATTCTGTGAGTTTGCTATATAGTTTCCTTGCTTAAGTGTATATGATGTTTACTCCATGTACTGCTTGAATAAAAGTTCCTATTCTATATATATGCAATGCGGTTTGATCCTCTTTTGTCAGTTTGCCGTCGTACTCTGATGACGATCATGAAAGGTCGAAACGCGTCAGTGCGTTGCTGCTGGCGGTAGTTGTTTTATGTTGTTCGACGACTGGTTAAATACAATGGGATTGGTGTTGACTTCAAGCTCGCAAACTTGATTTAAAGAATTGTTACCACCACCCGCGCAATCAATTATTGTTTTATTGTATTGCTTATATGTTTATATGTGGCGAAAGCTGCAAACATTTAATGTTCGTGACTGCATAGAAATTGTGCAGCCGACATTTCCAGTCAAGTTCAATGAATGCGAAACTGCTTGAGGTGAGAGTCGCATATCTAAATTTGATTTCCATGTGTTCACATACATGCACCAAATTGGCTTAAGAAACAAGGTGGGCAGATTTTGACATGGCAGAAAAAATTGAAGTCACTTACATCCAAATTGAGTAGTATAGGACCCACTCGTCTGCCAGGATGGGGTCCTCGTGCGCATCATAGTTCTTGGTCAGAAACCCTTAAGGATATGGCGTCGAATCGAGCTCAGTGGCGATCTTGTCGCAGATGTCTAGTAGAACCATCTTCGTAAATTTCTTTTCTTAGTAGGGCACAGTTAGCTGCGAGGTTTGGTTTGTTTATGACGTGATATAGTAAAATCCGCAAGGAAGTTGTATTGCTGATGTCGCCTTGCCTGAATGCTAACTGGGCCATAATGGTGTTGTGGAGAGGTGTAGTTTGCCTCATTTCTGTGAGAAGCTAGGTATTCCTACTCTCTCTCTCTCTCTCTCTCTGCCTCTCTCTCTCTCATAAATCTCACTAATAAATTGTTTAAATTCACCTATATACTATTTTTCATTCCTTATGGTTATATGACAGTGAAATATTAGTCACTTTTGACTTCTGCATGGCTGGGCATGATGATGATGATCTTCGATAGTCTGTTTGCCGTTGTACTCTGTTGATCATGGAGGGTCGAAGCGCGTCAGTGCGTTGCGGCTGGCGGTAGTTTTATTATGTTGTTCGACATATGGTTAAATACAATGAGATTGGGGTTTACTTCATGCTCGCAAACTTGATTTAAAGAATTCGTACAGGAGATTTTAATTTCCATCTACACTATTCGTATCGATCAACAATGTAGTGTATAGGTAGCAGTACCAACTCCTATCAAAGAGTCACAATTAATCATGAAACGCATGCCTACATCATTTTAAATCATTTGTCTCATATTAACCTTGTTAAAGACATATGGTGTGTTTTATTTCTGTGGGTGCCTGTGATTCAAGCAAGGCCTGAAGCCCGTCCTGCCCTGAAAATTTGACACTACTTAATGTTTCTAATAAAAGAATGAAACAGGGTTATCTTTATGAATAATACTTCTTATTTTACTGATAATTTATATATATATATATATATATGCATATACCAGTTTTAAAATAGTAACTTCAAAAGTGTATATTACATAGGCCATGTAAGTTTATACTAAAAATCGCTTGCTAAAGTCAAAAAGATTAGTCATTATCATCATCATCATCATCATCATCATCATCATCATAATCATCTTCATCATTTTATCTTGCACAAACAAAAATCAAACATGACTAATGTTTCACTGCCATAAAATCATAAGAAGGGAACATTGTAATTCGTATTGTTCATGGTTATATTTGGATTGCAAAAGATCACTAGGTCGGCCATTCCTAGTGAAGATAGTTTGCATTCTGAGTTTTCCTTGCCCTAGATAGTATGCCAACCAAGGCTGACGAGCACTCTCTGCCCAGATATCAGTGGCTAAAGTTTCATTTAGCAGCCAAAACTTGCCCTTTGCGTCTGATTCACTTGCTTTCATTCCGTCAAACACATTTAAATATAAGTTGCTGCGCAGTTAGACCAACTGTCAAAGTTTCTCAGTGCGCTATGTGGGATGGACTAGTTGATTGATAAATAATTGAATGAATAAAAAGCTGACAAAAAATGGTAATTACTCCGCAAAAGCTGGGCACACTGTATGTTAAAATCCAACCCCATATCATATTTATTTTCAGATGTTGTTAAGCTAAAATGAAACAAACGAATTACGCACATCAGAATCTCTTATATGCAAGATCCTCAATACTCAATTTAATAAACAAAAATGTTCATACATGGTTTGAATATAAACCAGGACTGTTTGTAAGTGTTTCAGTGTTAATACGTACGCTTTTTCTCAATTCCTTATATGCAATGATGTAGACTGGGTGTGTTTCAGATATCGCTGTCAATTTGTGTTCTGTCGAAAATAAAGTAGTCGTTTGAAATGTGTAGTATATACCGTCATAATAAATTAATTATTCAATAAACGATGGTTTTCTCAGTTAAATAAACAATCTCACAAAAATGGCTCAACTAAGATTTACACAATTGTTGTGTTTCTACGTGAGAAGAAAGAGTTGATTTATATTGATTATTTAAGTTTTGTAGAAACTCCAATCCTATTAGTTAATAGGAACCCCATAGATGACAAGCCTGATTCAGTTTTAATACAACCATTTGAGTCTGATGAGCTGGTTTTCCCTGCCACATCTGCTAATTTCATGCTTACAATATCTTGTGCTAAATTTTCGGTGTCCTCTTACCTAAGATTAGCTTCCATGTTAATCGAACTTAAATATATTTCATTACTTTAGCTATAGGCAAAGGACTGTGTACTTCTTTCGTAACAATACACCTCAATCAATAATCTGTAAAGTACTCAGACGCGAAAAAGAAAATTATTAAATTACCTGTTCCTGAAAGAAGAGCTAATATATATGCAACTGCTATCTTGATATGACTACCTTTCCCATTATGTACATACATTATTCCACATTCTTCGACCAAATATATAGTGGTTAAAGGTCGTAATACCGGCTCCCACTGATGAGTCGCCAGTAAGCATGAAACGAATGTGCATGACATTATACTTTCCGTTCATGCTGCCTTTGGTTTATCCTTCTGGTAACAACTGAACTAATTTTTTACTAGGTTCACAACACCTAATACATACCATAGTATATTCTTCGCAACAAACATTATTTAACTGTAATTTGTCAATATAAACTTAATTATATATATTGTAGAAGCGAGCAATTAATCTGAGGGTATGTATTTTTGCGAACCTAAAAAGAATAATCAGAAGGGAGGAGTATAATCTCATGCACATTCCTTTCGTGCTTACTGGCGACGAATGTGCATGAGATTATACTTTCCGTTCATGCTGCCTTTGGTCTATCCTTCTGGTCACAACTGAACTAATTTGTTACTAGGTTCGCATAACCTAATACACACTTGCATATATATTAGTTCTTCACAACAAACAGTATTTAACTGTAATAAATTAATCCGGTAGACCGGTTTCGTCCTAATAAAGAGCTCATCACGTACTGTACAGGCACACACACACGCATATATATATATATATATATATGTTTATTCATATATTTAATGTACAAATATCCAGGATTTTTTTTGAAGGGTGGCGACTGGTATCATTTTTAGTTTTATTACTATATATTCTCTGCGGGTTATTGCTGGTTAATTTCTTAATGCGTTTGCGTGTGTCTGTTCTTTTCTGTGAGCTGTTAGGGCTTATTCTCATTTTATTGCGGAATGCGGTTTGACATCAGCTTATTCTAGTATTGATAGATCTCATATGCAACACGGATATATATATATATATACATATATATATATAACTATATTTTGTTTATTTATTTATCATGTCCATTGACTTCGAATATTACACAGTATATTTCTAATTAGGAAAAAAACACGTTGATAACAAATTGGATAGTGGCCATTTATTTCGTAAATACTAAACTTCAATCTACAAACTTTTATTTATATACATTCTGGGTGTTGCATTTGAATATGTAGGTGGTGACAAATAGGACTCAGCTTTCTATTTCTTGTTGTTGCTGATTGTTAATTGTGTATGTGTTTGTGTCTGTATGTGTGCCTGTTTGCATGAAAAGGTCCTTCTCACTGTATTGCAAAGTTATTTGAGATCTGGACATTATTGTATAACAAAATTAAACAGTAATTTACTAGTATCCAGGCAAGACCGAACAGGCCCTCGACTAGAATCAACAAGCATTCAATCGGATTTGCAACAAACTGAAGAGGAAAAAACAGATGCACATACGGTGACAGAAATTTCAAAACAATATGAACATTCAACACAGCAATCCACACTTGCGCTGTTACCAAGTGAAGAACACAAATTTGCGCAAAAAGGTGAAACGAAAGACAACACTCGGAAAAATAGCACTCGTACACGTAACAGCGATTATTTCGAACAGATGGTTAATTCTCAAGCCATCAAAACAATAATGACCAGATCTCAGACCACCTTGCAACAACTTGAAATAGAAAACGGATTCATATTTGTTACCACCCACATATTCAAATGTAAACCCAGAATGTATATATAAATGAAAGATTGTAAATATGAACTTTTATCTTCAGAAATAAATGGGCTATCCAATTTAATAATGTTTTTTCTTCCTAGTTAGAGCTATATATATATATATATATATATATATATATATATATATAGATATATATATATATATATATATATAGGTATATATACTGGGATCGCTTAAGCTTACATGTCGTAAAGAGTAACAGATTTAAATCATCAGTGAAAGTGGGGCGGTGATAACAGTTATTTAAATCGAGTTTGAGAGCTTGATGTAAACATTAATTCCATTAATTATACATTTTCAGTATAATGATACAATATAGTCTGATAATTTACTCATTGGGTTGGGACTGCAGAAAAGACTGACCAGTATAACCCAAGCTCACAAAATGAATTATTTCTTCTACACTTCATTATATGATATGCTTAGTTTTTTCTGACATATATATATATATATATATATATATATATATAGGGATTGGTATTTATATCAAGAACACAACCTAGATTTAAATGTTTTAATACACGAATTCGAAATATTTGTGATTCACATCTAAATATATATTTTTAAATGAATACGTTACACAAAATATATAAAAGTTCGACAGATTTTAAGTTACATTCATTTACGATTTGAAAAAACTTTTATAATCACTCGGTATAGTCAGTATCAGCTTCTTGATACTGCTGATATTCATTTATGATGCTATGGACATTCGCTTCTGCATCAGAGAACTCCGTTTCATCCATGCCTTCACCAGTGTACCAATGTATGAATGCTCGTTTTTTATACATTGCGGTGAACTGATTAGCAATCCGCTGGAAGATCTCATGAATTGATGTATTATTTCCAATGAAAGTGGCTGACATGTTTAGATTTCGTGGTGGAATGTTACAGACGGCAGTTTTAACATTATTTGGTATCCACTCAACAAAGTACGGCGAGTTTCTATTCTGTACTTCTAGAATCTGTTTGTCTACTTCTTGCATCGGTATCTCGCCTCTGTACAGAACAGCAGCAGTCAGATACTTGCCACGCCTTGGATCACATGCGACCATCATGTTCTTAGCATCAAACGCTTGTGACGTCAACTCAGGAACAGTGAGCGATTTATACGCCTGGTTGCTTGAGCTTGTCAATGGAGCAAAACCAGGCATAAAGAATTTCAATCGTGGGAATGGAACCATGTTGACCGCCAGATTTCGCAAGTCTGCATTAAGTTGTCCAGGAAATCGTAGGCACGTGGTGACACCGGTCATTGTGTGACTAACCAGTTGGTTTAAATCGCCATACGTAGGAGAGCTCAACTCTAGTGTCCTGAAGCATATGTCGTACAATGCCTCGTTATCAATGCTGAATGTCTCGTTTGAAAGCTCTAGAAGCTGTTGCATTGTTAACATTGCATTGTATGGCTCTACAACTGTGTCAGAAACCTAAACATAAAAAATAAGGTTATACCATTTTAGAAAATATAAATATTTAGTTAAGATTGAAAACAGCTTACACCCTGCAATTTAATAATCATTATTTAAAACCAAATAAATTTCGCCATGCTGAATCAGAATGGCCTTCATGAGGCTTGCTATTGCCCTGTTAATAACACAATGTCATAATGTTTCGACTTAGTACAAAAAAATTAAATATTCTACGAAGCTACAATAGAAGCATAATAACTAAAAAAACCCATTTTGAATGGGGCTTTGAAACCCACGTAACTATGGTACTAATGAAAATATTTTGCACAATTATGGACAAAGCCTACTCATAGCAGTAGAATCCAAATTGGAGAGCATGCTAGCTAATTATTATTCGTCAAATGTAGAAACACTTATACTGATGTACACGTGTACTTAACTTTACTTGATTATATACTTACTATTTATAGGCACACACAAAAATTTGATATGTGCCATTCTTGTGAAAAGTCAGTAGCTAACAAAATAGTTGAAATATTTAAACTTCCCGCTTATGTAAATATTTCGAACACCGACGGCCGATATCCTCTTCTGAACCATGATACTCATAGACAAGAAAGTCATCAAGACGAACTGGCAGAACTGCGAAGAAGTTACATTGAAATAGTTTATATCATATTTTCAAATTCAACCATCACTTCTAATAACTAGGATGGAACAATCCTAAAAGGACGAATCTATTGTCTGGTATACAAAGTTGCTTTCAAAGCAAACATGATGTCATAAATCTGTAATATTATATAGATTATGCATTTGTTTCATTCAATTGTTTATTATGTGTTGCGCACCGAGTAACCAATTCATTCAAATATGATCAGAAGGATACACCGAAAACTGCATGAACGAAAAGTATGATCTCGTACACACTCGTTAAGGGCTCAGTGGAAACTCATTAGTAGGAGCCGATATTACGCCATTTACCACATAACAGAAGACCTTAGTTATATAAATATTGATAAAGTTTATTACCAAGTTTTCTTCGGTTTCAACGTAGAAGTGTACATTCAATTATCTTGAATGCGAATTATTTATTTTTCCACAATATCGAATACGTAAAATAATGACCGACTGCTTTTATATTCAAGTATGTGTTAGGTGTTGCGAACCTAGTAACAAATTAGTTCAGTTGTGATCAGAAGGATAAACCAAAGACAGCATGCACATTAATTCGTATCACAAGCGTACCTTTTAAGCCTTTTAATACCTATATTGATATAAGTAACTGCTGTTTGCTTTTTTATAATGGATTTGACTAAACATTAATACAAAACGTTGCTTGTTCATTGTCGAACATGTTTTCCTATCAGCGCTCCTAATTTATAAACCTGAATTATAGAAAATAGTTACACTAT